>JARWCS010337509.1:0-11750 GCA_034783895.1 Geukensia demissa | reverse complement strand
TCAGAACACATAATTGGCCCTGGCGGCCATGTTGAATTTCCAATCGGCACCAATTTCACAAATCTGGTAAAGGACCAACTGCCTAACATTTCTGCCAAGTTTGGTTGAAATCTGGTCAGTGGTCTCAGAGAAGAAGATGAAAATGTGAAAAGTTAACAGATGACGACGCCGACGACGACGACGAACGCAAAGTGATTGCAAAAGCTCACATGGCCCTTTGGGCCAGGTGAGCTAAAAAGTTGTCCATTAGGTCTCTATACAAATTAATTTTATCGGTAGCATTATTTGCTGAGGGAGTGACATTGTTGCATGGAACATTTCAGGTGAATATACCTATACAATGTGATATCTAACATTTACCAATGTCCAGGCAGGGCTATTGAAAGAATCTACATAATAGATGCATAAAGATGAAACATTAAGGAGAACACAAAGGAGAAACATGAGGCTTTATGAATGTATAAAAAGACCTTTTATAAATTAATGAAACATCTTAGTAAATACAATAAAAAGATGATTTTTAAATAACATTTATTTAAAATAAAAACATTATTTCATTATAAAATTAGCAGACTAAAATTAGCATTAAATAATTTTACAACCCTTAATTGTTCAGTAAAGTTAAGCTATTAATTATCTCCCTTAATTAATCCACATGATATAAGTACCTTTATAAGAATTAAGATGCCACCAAAAACAGAAAAGAGGAAATTTATTTTTGGAGTTTGTGATTATTTTGAAGCTGGGTCAATACCAATCAATATCTTGTTGGTCAGAATATTCAAAACTTATGGTCACATGTTATAATGAAAAATACATTTAGCACATGGCATTTGTTGTTGTTCATACATGTGGTCAGTTCTTTTTGCCATTCTCACTCCCTCAGCAAAAATTTTAGTATTAATTAACAAAGAAACCTAATGGCCAACTTTTTTGATAAAAATGAAAAAAATATATCAAAAATTGTCAGAGTTTGTATACATTAGCAATTGAGAATGCTACAAAGTTAGGAAAAAATATCAAAAAATGTATTTTTAATTAATTTTTTTCAAGGTCTTATAGATCTCAAATGAACTATACTTTTGATTTCAGTCATTTTACATTACTTTTTGTGACATCCGTATAACAGTACGGTTTGTGAAGGTAATTTTTCAGTACTCTTGACTCTAGTCATATAACACTACCATTGGTTTAAGTCGTATATTAAAGTACTTTTCACTGAACTGAGTCTCTCATATTTCGGCATTAATTTATTAAAATAAAATCCTAAAAGGAGATTTAGAATGAGATTTAACTATCTTACCGACAATAGAATTTCGTGTTCGAAGTATCTCAGGTGTCGTTGATTGTCCTGTGCTCATGTGGAAATTGCTGATTTTTGTGAAAAATTAAAGTTCCGACAACGTCTAAAAATACAAAATTACCCATGTTAAAGAAATATGGAAAATTTAGGTATCATATATGAACATTTCAAGGAGTAACCTCTCATCAATAGCATTAGAACCGAAACATAGGAAGTCAAAGATTCAAATATAGCAAAAGAAGCACTCAGATCCAAACAAATCGGAATACGAAGCCAAATCCGGAGACGGGGACAACTACTAAGTGCATTACTTTTGTGGAAAGTGGCCATGCCTCTTTAATAAAACTTTCAGGGATACTTTGCTTCCATTGACAATGACAGATCGCGCACCTCCTATTTTTTAAATTTTATATCTAATTGATTTTCGGGTTTTTCCTAACAAAATATGGACTTATATACTTTATACATGTACTTATACCATTATTCTTTATGGGGGAGACCCAAATTCCATTCTGCTATCCCTGAAAAACCGCGCTGATCAGAATTCAATGAAACTTTCAGGTATACTTTACTACATGATGCCATCGTACACTTCCCTTTTTTGAATTGCGATCTGATTTCGGGTTTCCCAAAGCATAACATACTGTACGGGAAAGCAGTGATCTGTGCTCATAGTATTTCAAGGTTAAGGATTAAATTCTATAATTACACTTCTGGCAATCCCCAAAGGAAAAATACGTACAAAATAAGCTAAAATGGATATAAATACCAGAATTTCACGCCATCAACTTTTTAATATAGTGTTACCAACGAAATTGACACTCGTAGATTTTATGCTTCATTGGGTTATGAATCGTCACATGACTGCCTTTACACCTACACATACCAAATGTTATTATTTTTATGTAAAGAAAAGTTGGATTGGATGCAACTTTCAAATTTCATTCAACACATTTTACATCTCCAATGCAGATGACAAATGATAAACTACAGACATGCAGAACAAAACAAATAAAAAAGTCCCACTGTGCACATAATTCCCGGTTATCTCAGTTTTGTGACAAATGATAAACTACGATAGTTGCTCAATAACGAGTGACAATGCAATTAATTGGAATCAAAACTTCAAGCTGTTGATGGAATCAGTGCAGGACAATGCTAGACAATGAGCGAAGCGAGAAAAGATAGAGGTTGACACCCTCTGTGAATGGATAAAGACTTTCAGATGATTTATTAAGTTAAAGGGACGATGAGTACTAAAGCTCCATCAGTTTTCATGGACCCTCTTGTCGGCCATTCATGAAAAATTTGCATGACAAATTAGTGTTTTCTTAGACAAAGGGAGATCAAAGATATACATATTTGGTTTTAGGTAAAAAGATGTCTTATCTGGTAATAGAGTACAATGCTTGTTCTGATAGATACAGCGAAGGGGATATTCTCAAAATGCTTGATTTTCTGACTGACAACAGTTTTTAGAATTTGGTGGACAAGTTTTTAAACAAACCGTTGGTATTCAAATGGACACAAATTGTGCGCCCCTATTAGCCGACTTGTTTTTTTACACATATGAAGCAGAATTCATCCAGGGACTTCTGCGAAATAAAAAAAAGAAATTTGCCAGATCGTTAAATTTTACTTTTCGCTATATCGATGATGTTTTGCCGTTGAATAAATCTACGTTCAGTGAGCATCTCGACCAAATATATCCCAGCAAACTAGAAATTAAAGAGACCACAGACTCAACAAAATCTGCTTCATGCCTAGATCTATTCCTAGAAATTATGGAAAAAAGGTTTCTAAACTTTACGACAAACGGGATGACTTCAAGTGTCCTATTGTTAACTTCCCAAATTTATGTGGCAATATTCCTGCTTCCCCTGCCTACGGGGTTTATGTGTCGCAGTTGATTCGATACTCTTGTACCGCCTGTTCCAAGTATCAGGAATTTCTTAAGAGAGCATAGCTGTTGTCGCATAAATAACTTCAACAAGGATACATCCCAGGTTGAAATCGTTCCTACTTAAATTCTATGGTCACTATCATGATTGATCCATATGGTACCAGTGTATCTCAACTAGTGATGGAGCTTTAACCGTTAATTAAACAATAAGTTGACCTTTTCTCGGATTGACATTTATCCGGATTAGAGTTAAACGATTCCACGATGGGTGTTGCTCGCAGGTCAGAGGATGCTTACCCTTCCGGAGCTCCTGATCCCACTCCTGATTTGTAAAGAAGGTCGTGTACTTTTTAACACGTAGAGCGCAATGATAAATGATAAAATCCACAGCCAACAGTAATTTTAAAAAATTTGCGTTCGGACCTTCCCTTGTGATTATTATAAAAATAATTACTTTTAAATTTCTTTTCAGGTGCGCTTCAAACCATGTTGCATGTTATCTAATTCTAGTTTAATTACTTAATTATTAAGCAGCGTTGACATTAGGAACTCCCGGTTTCGCGATAGCGCGTGCAAAGAGCCACGTCCGGCAATCAAATGGCTGATTTTACAATGTTAAATCCCCGTAGAGAATTAAAAAACTCGACGCAGCTTAAAAACATCGCGATTGCTAAAATCTATTATTGCAACTTCCTTGCACTTTTTCAATCTACAAAATAAACACTATTTTTATAAAAATACGACAGACGGTTTTTCTGTCATAGCTTGTTTACACCTTCCAAAAAAATCTGACATAGAGTATAAAAATATTAAAGTCTTCACTTCCGAAATTTCCCGGTCGTCTTGAATAAATTGACTGGTTGATATAAAAAATTCATGTTTCAGTTGACCACGGATAGATTCCCACTGTTGTAATCTCAATTCATTTGTTAAACTTTTTTCACTTGTCTGGCCTCTGGTTTAAAAGGCAGAGAAATCAAATGTTTAGACGCTTTTGAAAAAAATACCTTGATTAGATACATTATAACAGATTTTGGAATTTTTAAGTATCAATTTCTGATTAACACGACCTCTATAATGGTTTGTTTCACTGTTACTCTGAAGCGCCTTTTTAACTGCTGAAACAATAACTGTCAATAACTAGGAAAGATGATTTGGAGAGCATTTGGCAGACCCTGCAATGTTTTGTTTCTTGTAAGGTCAGTCATTCAGCTTTGGAATCCACTTACGTGTATGAAGATCGAATTCCTCGTGGATTAAATTTCCAAATAAATACAAGTGGATTTTTTCTTGGTAAGTGTCGTCATGATTCATTTAGGGTTCCAAAATGAAATAGTATATTTCGTCACAAACAATCTACGTAATGTGATTTACTAACCGAACAATGTTGGGTAGGGGCTATGTAAGCAGGGGTTATAACATCTTTGTTATGTAGTTCAAAGATGTGTCTGGCAACATTCAAAGACCTATTTTGCTTGTGCATTTATAGACTTATCATCCTCCAATCCTTTCAGAAAGGGTTCCTCTTCTTCGTGTTTCTCTAATTGTCTGGCATAATTCTATATAGAATCCATGTCATATTTTAGCGTGGTAACATCTGAAAGAGAATTTAGCTAATTTATTTCATATTTCTTTTTCTTTTTCTTAACCAAATAATGTCAGAGTTTTAGTAAAAGAAAAATGCTCGACTAAAACTCATGTGATCCGCATGCCCTTTAGCTTTCCCCATCACTATATTACACTGAGGATTTTTGTAAGAAAATCTGCGACAAAATCGTCACTAATGACATCTAAAGTTTGATTACAATGGCGTCCCCCGAGATAACCCGAAAGCTTTTACAAAATGGAAAATGTCGATACTTTTAACACGAATGGTAATATACGACTTAGGTTTCACTGTTAAGCTGACATTTATATCTAAACATAGTGTTTATTAGCACAAAATAAGACAATTTGTTTGAATTACTATTGCATGTTGGCTTGTCAAGACTAGAGTTTACGGTCGGAATGATTAATGCCAAGGGACTAATAGCATTTAATCTTAATCCATAAACTATCATAAAGATATCTGGTTTTACCTCTGTTTTACAGTTTAATGTGAAAAGATCTATGACATACTATAGACTGCTGAAACAGAATTGAATTATAAAAAATGAATTGTTCGTAGACTTTATATCCTGGTATGTGTAAAATCTAGTTTAAGTCTGCAATGAATAAATATAGTCGTTTATCACTTTATAAGGAATTTTTGTAGTGAAAGACATATTGGCAGGTTAAAAATAAGATACCAAAGCAAAATTCTTCCCAGAAGGAATAGAACACTTGATCCTGGGTTTTATGAAAGATCGTTAGTTTATTCAGGCTACCTCCTAGTTAATCTTATTTCTTATTTAGGATTATTTGGGGTTTGCATGGTAGACTATGGTGTCTACACTTGTCTCTTCAATATTGTACGTTTACAAAGTGTGTACCATATTGTTAACTTTATATTGTTCCTTTGTTTGGCTAGTCTTTTTTTAAACTTAAGCGCTACCACCAAAAACAAAAATGGTCGACCCTAAACGTTAAATTAAGGGACAGATAAAATTATGTTAAACGTTGTTGCATAGTGTAAAACATAAACCGTTAATTGTGGAATAATTCTTACTTTTGATTAAAAATAAATAAGGCAGAAACGCACAAACTCGAAAATACCACTCCACAAAAGCCTGACATATAGTATGATAAAGATGATCGTAAATAGCTTTTCTGTCAGCACCATCCATCTATCAAAGAAATCCTAATTAATACACTTATGAAGTTCGAGCCCTAAATAGCATTTCAAATGAAACAACGAAACTACATATGATGGTGGTGTTTGCATGTTGCTACACATGAACAAAATGTTCACAATGTAAAATATTTCTCTTCGTAAAGTTCTGTTTTCAACCCACCAAGGCTACTTTATTTCCGGTCTTAAAGCCACGGTATTGTGTACATTAGCAGTACATATAAATGTGTTCAAGCCACACAGGATTGACATTATTCGCTTTATTGTTATTTTGATTGACCGTCGTTGTTCACTTTTTAGAATCTATAGATATATCCATATTTTTTTTCAGGAATATGTAAATAAAAACTATTTAATCATGAACCCTGGAGCTCTTCGAATGTTTAATGTATTTTCTGGACCCACAAATTTTCATTTTGTTTGTTTTGAAAATACAATAAACCGTCGGTCACATTCATCCAGAGACAGGAATAAAGAAGATGAGCCCATTCGGTACACATTTTAATATCGAGAGCTTGTTGAAAAACATGTTGGTCAAACAGAACAATATGGGTGTCAATAAAAAGTCGAGCTTATTACAATGTCACATTCATATTACTTTTTGTAAGAATTGGAGTATTGTTAAGGAAGGATTCTCTGTTCCTTAAAACAAATATTTGTGCATGTGTTTGCTTTATGTTTCATGAAGCAAAATTGTATCGAAGCTTTTTATTTATTTATAATATAGAATTTAAATACTAGAAGTGGTGTAAGGGGTAGGGAACACAAATGTATAAGCAAAAAAGTGAAGAGGAAACTTCTTTTTTTGGACCTGGATATTTCTATTTAACAGTTTTTGTTGTCTATAAAGATTTATGGTAAAATGAGTCCTTCGACATCGTTAACTTTCCTTTTCTTTACGGGGACGTGCCTTTGTCACCTTTTTTTTGGCATTATCCTTGTATTTGCAGTAGAGTGACTGACTTCAATAATCATAGCCTTTATTTTACGGGTAAACCTCTGCTGCAAGGATAACATCCAAATTTTAAAATTATATGTTTATATAAGAATTAGGCATATGCTTTCACTTATTAATGGTAATGGTATCATTGACTTAATAATTACTGATAATACAAAGATAAATTTCATTAAAATCTAAAAAAGAGTCGCAGCATACAAGGGAAGAATATATATCATATCAAGGAGCCAAAAGGACACCCTTGTCAAGAAATTGCACATTTCAAAAGTGAATGATAAATTGTCTCTCTTTTCATATACTTCAGTTTAAATTTTACCTTCTGTAACAAAAAGTTAAATCGTCATCTGTTACGTGTTGTTGACCATGGTCTTGACTTTATTCTTAATAAACGATTAACGTCTCTCGTTGGAATCTTGGAATTCCATTTGATTTTCCATTATTAACTTTTCGTTCATGTGCAGCAACATTCCAGCTGCATCTGCATATAGACTATATATTTCTAAATTGATGCGGTACTTCAGCGCTTGTGCTTCCTATCAGAATTTTATCCCTATAATGTTTGCTCTAACAAGTAGACTTCTCAGCCAAGGATTTCTGTTGGAAAGAATCAGGTTGGATTGATTATTGTTTAACGTCCAATGGCAAATATTTCATGTATATGCAGGACGGAAACAAGTAAACAAACAATAAATCAATATGTAGACTGTGAGTAAGGGACCAGTAAGGGATGAACTTTTAGACTGCCATTAAAAAATTGCGGTTGGATAAGGGCGGAAAATTTTGCCTTGTAACTGGCCGCCTACTGACCACTGAAAATGAGCTGTTATAAGGGGTCTTTAACGTGCTTAGGCCGTGGCATTTCCTGAACACGGGGCGTCTTATATGTCTCCCTCTGGACGGATTGTGAATTTATACATCCCCCACAACCAAGGACGCTCCTTTTAGACGACTAGTGCCTCCAGGACGGAGATACCTAGTGCCTTTTTTCCCCGGCACAACCTTTGCGAAGGAAAGTTGGAGTACATGTATTTATATATCCTTTCGAACGGACGCACCTTTAGCAGGGGTTCTAACTGAGATGGAGAAATCGAACGGCCTATTTCTATACCCCGGCCGTCCTCGGGGGCTGGATTGATGATGATCTTTCCCATAGCAAATTGACCCGACTACTGCTATTGCAAATTCACCACAGTCTGAACTGCCTTTTTTTGTCTGCGGAAGTTTCTCGTGTGTAAGGTCATGCTGCTTTCAGTAGTGTTGATGATGCTTGCAATTTGCATTTTCGTCCAAATAGATACTGTTGTAAAAAACTTTCTAACTCTTCAACTTTCACTATTTTACTTATTATAATTTTAAGGATCAAAATATTTTTCGCAATTATTTAAATAGATTAGATGGATTGTCGTGCTTTACGAATAGTTTCACATTTTGTATTTCGGGCCCTTTTACAGCTTCCGTTAGGGTATGGACTCCGGTTAATTATTGAAGGCCACATCTTCTATTTTTATAACAATGCCTTCAGTAATATAGTTTTCCCTAACATTGATGTTTGTCACTGTTAACCGGTGTCCACATTTGCCATGGAGAATTTAAATAAACTGGCCTCTAAAAATCTGAAAATGAAGCTATTCTACTAAAACGGTATCTTCTAACCCTTCTACATGTGAAAACTCTTCTTAAGAATGTTACTTGAAACGTTTATGTGATCATCGCGAAGGTCCGCAAAGATGTATTTCGGTACTGCCAAAAGTTCATGGCTTAACGTTGTAATTGGATCAAAATGTTTAATTGTGTTATTCATTTGCCTCCTTCCTATTATTCTCTTTCTTGATGCTAATACATTTCCGTTCCAGTTTTTTTCTGTTTTGCTGACTTAAGCACTTTCTTAACTGTACGCACAGGATGAAATTTTGGTAATTAATGAAAACTGTTTGTGTTGAAGAACCTTTTTTATAAATAGGAGAATTTGGTTTTATCCATCTCGTCGAGATCGGTGTTTTCGCTAAATACAGAATGTTTTAGGAATTGTTTCTTGTCCATGTTCTACAATAACATCTTCGACCTATTCTGGACCGTCAATTTCGACATGAGTATCAACTTCTTCCATCAATTGTTGTCAAATATTTGGAGTGTCTAGAGGATAACTGGATTAAGTAGATGATGGAGGGTTAATTCGCTCAGTTGTTTTGAAGGGTGAATATTTCAGCAGGCGTGGAGGTGTCTGTGGTCTCAAATGGGCGAATTAGCGAGAATGGTCTCAGCAAGTGATGAAGGCGTTTGCTGGATGATGGTTTTAGTTTGTGTGTTTGTCGTTAGTGGCTTATTTTGCTCTAAAAGGCTTTCATCATCATCCATATTTGCTGCAGTTCGACTTTCAGCTGATAATGGTACCGCAGCTACTGACTCGCCTTCCATCCACCTAAACCTCCGTAATAGATTATTATCAAGAGAGTCACGTAGCTGTCCTCAAAGCAGCAACACGTGTTGCGGAGCTGGGAACTTCGACCGTAGTACAAAGTGGAGTGATGAAGTAATGACCAACTTCTTACATCGCTCTTGACGCAGTGACCCACTGTCGACCAGCCCTGCTGCAGTGTGTTGAGGTAGGATGTGGCCATGAAAACTACTTCACAGCGGAACCGGTCTGCATTGCTCGGCACCATGGCCTTGAAAAGTGCCGTTGTAGTTTAAAAAATCCAACAAGATACAGAAAGTCACCACCAAACGACGACATCTTAAACAAAGAACTTAAAGTCGACAAGATACAACAAGTAAACCGGGCCTCCTTACCAAATTATAACAACCTTTCCAACGACACAAGCTACATCATTACCATAGGTTCCACCAGGGACCGTCCGAGTGAGAGCATTATTTTGCTGTGTAGGACGTTAAAAACCATTTACCACCACCACTCAATAATAGTTTTTTTTATTAAAGTCTTTCATTCCCAGTTCCGATAAAAAGACGACCATGGCCCTAAATTGTGCCATTGCTTCGCAATATTTTTTGTCGTGATTATGGGTTAGTTTTTTGCTTTTTAACAGCTGCATCTTTAACTCTGTTGGATGAAGGTCTTTTGAGGGCAAGTTTTCTCTGCCATCGCTCTGCTGCATCCAGTCCTTGAAAGAGCTCCTCTGCATCAACCATTCTAAAATCATACATGTGTCTGCAGGAAAGATGTGTTTCTGACTAGGCAATGGCATTCTCGTTTTGCAAGGTTTTCCGTTTTTTCATGCTGTATTTAAGTTCTTCCAAAACAATGTTGGTAGCATATGGAGTCAAGGTTTGTAATATTCTTTGTGTCATTTCCTCGTTATATCCTAGTCTATAGGCTGCTTTGAGCTCTTTGATTGTCGGAGCAGGGGGGCTTTTATTGCGTCTGGGAGAGACATGTTTCTTTTCATAGCATCTTTTATTTTATCATTATGTGATTCTGACCTATTGTTGGTAGTTTTGCTTAAATTGACATGTGTATCTTTCAAGTATTATTCCCAGTACTCTTTTGTTTGTTGAAGTAACTCAGAAATTTAGGCGTTGCCTTCCTTGCGAAATCGGCTCAAACAATTTTTCTGATTTTGAAGTTTCTTTATCTCCCTTGTCATGGTTTGTAAGACATCTGTACCTACAAATTCTTCATGGTGGCTTGAATGCTTGCGATTTCTCCTAGATCCTTGTCTACATCACAAACTTCAATTTGTTTAGATCTAAAATGTTATTGAGTTCCGAGTTCAGACACTGAATTGTGGATTTTTTTCTCATCAGAAACAAAAGCGTAAGCTACTGGCTGACCACGACCATTACCGTCCTCAATGACAAAAGTGTACGATAGAAGTCAAAGTTTGTTAGTACAGTATGTTGCACCAATAAACAATATCGCTGGAAATAATCTTTCATTTATCCGGTAACAATTTGTTATGATGGAGATAGATGCATCTTGATCTTCATTCACTGAAAGAAACAAACGAATCAATTACATTAAACTTTCTTTACATATCACATAAATATATGCGGTCTATATGCTATACATTCGAAGTAAACTGCCGATATCAGCCACCCCGGTCTAATACGACCATATCAGCCTACCCGTGATGAGATGCAGTATGAACCCATGTTTTAGAATACTGAGTTGTTAGTACTATATGATAGTTAGATTAAAAACTCTTTTATTTAAGAAGTATATTAGAACAGTTCAGGCGAACGTTTCACAAAAAGTCGTAACACTTACGACTACTCGTAAGTCTTGTATAATGTATGTAGTTACACTTAGGATCTTTTGTGAAATAGTCGCCAGGACAGGTAACCACAGAAGTGACGTATACCAGAAATGCGGCTAATGTCATGTGACAAGTAGCAGTAGTCGCGGGAACAGAAATGACAAAGCAATGGCAATCAATCGAAATTGAAATTGGGTTTGTAGTTTTTTCACACAGAAACCATTCCTCCTCCTCCTCCACACAGACTCTAGAGAGGAGGAGTAGGCAGCTTCTGTTAGCTTATTGTACGTACAGACATGAGTTGATATTTGCGGCTGTCTGTCGATATTTTTAATTTTCAATGCATGTCATGAACAGAAGCGGCAATTTTAATTTCCGTAAGATATTTAATTCCGAAATGTCTGTTCGTAATTACATTGATATTATTATGGACGGTTCCATAATTTGGAATAGAAAATCTGAGATGCTTCTGATTTGAAATTTCAACTGCGGTGATAAGTATTGTCAGTTGTTTTTTTTGTCCACAAAAATACAAAATTACCAATGTTAAAGAAATATGGAAAATTTAGGTATGCTATATGTACATTTCAAGGAGTAACCTC
>JARWCS010337498.1:0-11752 GCA_034783895.1 Geukensia demissa | reverse complement strand
GACGGACGGACGGACGGACGGACGGACCCACAGACCGAAGAACTATATGCCCGGCCTGCCTTGCAGGCGGGGCATAATAAATCCTGCCTGAATGCAATATCTACAACTGTAAGCAAGTACAAATACTACTAATGACCTCAGATCCTGACTGAGGACAGGCACATGAAACAAATGTATATACACTTGAATTTCAATGGGCTGAACGCCAAAGAGACTTATGAAAACAGTTCAAGCTAGAGCAATTAAGAATGAAATACTTTAAAACCTAACCCAAAGGACAACTAAACAGGTTCTAATCATCTGTAATGTTTTAGCTATCAATGTTAGACTGTATGTTATTATTTGCAATTTATAGTTGTTTTTTTTTTTGTATTTTAGGCCATATTTTCACCAAGTATCTGCCAGGTTCCAGTAGTATTGAGCAAGAGAAAATGTGGTTGGACACTGTTGTGATAAAAATTAACACAAAAATAAGAGGAATTAGGAACAATAAATATGTTCATAAAAGTTCACATTAGGGTTCAGCTGTCAATTATGTCAAGTTAATTATGTCAACAGATGAATTAATTAATGTACATGCATATATATATATATATACATGTCTTAATTGATATAAAAATTCATGGAAAGCACATGAGTCTTCTGCTTATTTTCTCACAGCCACAGGAAAACATGTACCATCAGATTAGTTTAAAATGGCATCATGCATATATATTTACTTTATTTGGGGAGAAGTTATATATCCATACACAATATCACAGGTGAGATTTTTTTGTTTCACACCCAGGATGTATCTAGATCTCACCTGAGAATTAACATCACAGCCAAGATCCCAGCTGTGATCTAACATCACAGCCAAGATCCCAGCTGAGATCACAGATGGGATAAAAATCACATCTGTGAATTGGCAATATCCCAGCCAAGATCACAGATGTGAAATCAGAAAATCACAGCTGATATCCTATCAAATATCCCACAATTTTATCACGCCTATCACAGCTGTTATCACGGATGTGTCACAGGTGAGATCCCACATGTGATCTCGCCCAACTTTTCTCTGGGGTACACCTGAAGAAGATGGGTATAGTGTTTTACCTGTGTCTGTCCTCCATTTCCTATTTCCATCATTCTGACACATTGTTTTGATCTCTCGGCTACTATTAATCATAGATTACTAATATAAAATAGCAAGCATCATACACATTATTTTGGGATAACAGGTATGTTTTCAATTCCATCTTACATCTACTTTCTGTTTGCCAAAAGAAGTGTTTGTACAAACAGGATATCGATAGTGATATATGTGATTCAATATAGATTTCCAAGAAATGGTATTCTTCATCTATCTATGGTAATATGACCAGTTTTTTCTGCTCCGATTTTAAAGAATTGGACAAGGACACAATAAGATGGGATGATACCCAAGGGAATGCCCACCCTCCCTTGCAATATGATGCAGTACCTTTCACTATAATTAGGACACAAAGCCTTGAATGCCACCAAGGAAAGAAGTACTGCATCAAAAGAAAGACAGCAGATGAAAAGGTATTAACAAATATAATTATATCATATTAACAGTATTTCTTGTATGTGTGGTTTCAGTTTAAGTGTATCAACTATTGATGTATTTTTCTGACCACGTTTGATAGTATTTCAATGTTATTAGCACTTGTGAACGTCGATACACAAGCAACATGTTACATTTAGCAAAGAATTCTGCTTAAACCAAAGCTAGGGACTGTCCTAAACTTGCAGAAAGGTGTAAACATTTGTGCCATGTTGACAGTATTCAATATTTTAAGGTTAACTGGCTTCCACAAATAATGCCACACCCTGTAGTAGTGTTAATCACTATACTACATCATGGATATTTAATATATTGTTTTACAATTTTAGTCATCTTTTTTTACAAATAAAACAATAACACACATATGTCTTCACCAAATTAAATGACATTTTAGTTTCCATGGCTTTGCCTGTGTACGCATTAATAGACCAAGATGGATAGGTCATGTACATTTTTAATTGTTGGGTCTGTCAGATATATCTACCGTTTTTATTCCTGAGAGATATTATTTAACAAATGTATAAATGTATATCAAATATCAACATGTATGTTTCTATATTGTTAGGTCCAGCTTTCTAACAAAGTTATATGCCAACTTATTAAATGGTTTATATGTTAAAATTGTGATTGCACAGGTTATTCCAATCAGCAACATATACATGTAGCATAAAGCAAAAAAATGCCAAGAGTTTGACACAGGTCCAGACATGTATTTGGAATTTTTAGCTCACCTCGCCAACTTGGCGTCCATTGTTGTTGTTAACAATTTTTAAAACATTAACTCATCTGAAACTAAACTAGTATTATTGTTCCTTTCTACTGTCCAATTGTACAATGTGTACCAGGCCAGTGATTCATACTCAAGGGAGTTTCTGGTTTATTCACAGAATAATACAGATCCTATTGATGGATACACGTATGCCAAAAGATCAACCAAAAAAAAAGACAGATACAGACGACAAAGAAGATTGGATGTGAGGCCAAAATATGTATAAGGCATATCATAAAGTTCCCTGAATATAAGGTATATACAGCTAAATCTATATAACTCGACAACTACAGTAATGTATATGTACTTTTAAGTCCTATAACATGCAAGTATACATGTATCTATGGTACTCCCTCAGCCTGTAGGTGAAATTACGTCACTTCATTATTCTGAAAGGTTTATATAGCGGGTTAAAATATGTATGACCTGGACACTTCTCTGCACTAATATGCGCTTAAAGCAATTGTAACCTGTTTGTAGTTATATTTATGGTATCTGGTAAAGTTATTTGAACATGACGAAAATATATATCATTTAAATATGTATGTAAAAACTGTACTCTATATGAAAATTATGTAACTTACATGCACTTTTAATATATAACATCATGAAAAATATTGTTTATTTCAACAGTGCACTTCTGGTATCAAATCAGAAAAGGAGTCCATATCCAGACAACTAAGGGAAGACCTTAGATTCAAACATGTACATGGGGAACACCAGTTTCATGTTGAGCTGCCAAAATCTCACACAAAAGCACATCTCCAAGGTCAAGTAAGTCACCTATAGTTCTTTTAAAACTACATCTTTCAACATAACCGTTATACACATTTAATGTAATAAAAGAAATTGACAACTTACAAAAACATATACGCTGCAAAACTCACCACTACCTATATTTTAAGATCTATTCCAGAAATAAAATGTAAAAGGTAGAAAGACTTTTTCATTTTACTCCACCATGCCAAAGAATGTAATTGATTTCTCAACAATTAAACTATGAACTTGAATAAAAAATTACTGACTGCCTATAAAATTTCCAACCTTCCTACCTCCCTCTCTAGCCTTTATGCCCTAACTCGTGACAATTACAGCGTGCCCATTCACGTACAAAGCATGTCCTGCACTTATATAAAACTACTGGTCTATACGTTTATTCACATACAGTACAGCCAGAGACTTACTATGATAAATCACTGTGATAGACATATCACTTTACTTAGTTAAATTTGTATATTTTTGGTTCTATTTTACTTATTGAAATGTTTTAGTGATGCATTCTACCATTTTAATGCAAAGAAAACATGTGGATAAGTCAATCAGGGAAAAAGATACATTCATTTAAAAATTTTGAGTGATACATCTATCACAGTGATTTATCATGGTGATTCTCTGGCTGTACTGTACAAATATAATGTTTATTTTTTTCTATGTTTTCAAAGAATTCTCTGCATTATTTGTTTATAATAATTACAGCGGAATATCGCGGAAATCACCTTATATAAAAATAACTTGTTTATCATAATCTTTGAATGTGATTATGTTTTCCATGTCGCCCAATCAAAATTTTCGCTTCACTGACTGATTATTTGGGAAGAGAGCAGTGTAAATGAAAAGAATATAATTGAAGACGCACATGTAGACAAATGCAGGGACACAAAAACGCCTTTGTAACAGGTACCGTTGCCTTTCAAAATCTGCAATATGGAAATGGAACAAATGGCTTGCTTGGAGTAATAAATTATTGCCATACATCCGTCTGAGAGTGATACCTCATTCATTGAGCAACTAACAGAAGATCATATAGTGTTGCCAGTTTGCATATTAAAATCATTTTACGAACTTTAGCAGTTTTTAGTAATCCTTCTATATGGGACAGTGAAATTTCATGCTACTTTTTAAAGGGTATTTTAACATCAACACCACAGAAATCTTAGTCCGTGTACTTAAGATGCAAGCAAAGTGTTGGATTTTTAGTTAGTCTTTGGCCTTTACAAAATATTTCTTTGACGTAGTTCAACTTAAAATCAATAACACGTCATCACCTAGCTTTATCAACAGTTCAGAGAGTATTAAGAAAATAATCTTCATCCATCACATCCTCTGGATGCTTGGATTAGGGATCTTTGATGTGTTCATTTTTATTTAGATATTTTAAAAATAATATTCTTAAAAATCCACTATTTTCTGTATCACACAAAAATTGCGTGATTATGGTACTGAAAACTGTCACACACAAATTGCATGATTATGGAATTAAAAACTGTCTGCAAATATATATTCAGTTACCAATGACTGCAAAGATACTGACAATTTTGATAATATTCATAGTTACAGCCGACAGCTCAAATGAATCTAGACACTGAAACTGTGAACAAACAGAAATAAACTGTTGGTAAAACTTGCCTCGTCCTAAATACCTAAACACCAACTAACATGTCAGATCAAGGAACTATTTATTAAAGTTACATATTTCTTTATGGAACTACATTTTTATTTCTTTGGGTGAAAAAGACTGGGAGCATATGAGCTGTATGTACAGATGATTGCACAGATGCTGGCAATGAATGTAAATCTTAAAAAGAGAGAGTCAATAGCTAAAATGAATCAAGACACTGCAAGTTTAACATTTGACTGTAAACTCAGTTTGTATTCATCCCATTTACAACTCAGTTTGTATTCATCCCATTAACAACTAACTGATGCAAATTAAATTACCTTAAATTTTCACAAATAACAACCTGTAATCCAGTGGATGCTATTGTTTTTTTGTTTGTTTATTGTACTCGTCTGTACTTATTTGGCTGATAATTGTTACATTTCAATATCATTACATTTGATTTTGGGGGTCTTTTATAGCTTGCCTAATGGTTTGAATATTTGTTCATTGTTTATAGCCTTAGAACAACATGTAGATGTTTGTTATTAATATGCATTTGATGGCTGTCTCAAAGATTATCAAACCACAAAAATGCAATAGATGGAAAAAAGATGTTTTAAGCACAAGTAACTAAAACATGCAAATTACAATCAAGGCCATTGTCATTGTAACAAACATCAAGGCTTTCCCAACCCCCAACTTAAATAATTAAAAATAATTGCAAGCCAGAGTCAAACAAATTGTAGATGAACATTTTTTAGCAATGTAAACTTACTTTCTGTATTAATGATAAAATTGGAGACCAATGATCAACAGACCTAACAAACATTTTGAAACATAATTCAATGACAAGTACAGTACTGAAGAACCAGGTTGCAGTTCTTACAACATCTCCATTATATCTATTGTCAAACATTGCAATAGGTAGTAGAAATCCCGTATAGTTTTGTTACCCAACATTAACAACACCTGTCAAGTGCAACCACCAAATATTAAATGATTATCAATAGTCAATCAAAATTATCATGATCCAATCATAAATAAAGAAAATATTTCTGATATAAATATTATGACAAACATATATCAACAAGCTTCATCACTAGCTATGTTGGTGCCAGTATCAATCAAAAATAAGATTGGGGCTTATGATTATACTATACTTTGGTTTTTTGTGTATACTTTTGTTATAATAATATTGTGTTACTAACTGCACAATAAGTTGTTTACTGCATCAGGACCAATCAAATTGATTGTTAACAGTTTATCAGCTGATTAAATCATGGTGTTATTTTGCGGGCAATTTGCATGTTAGACGATTAAATTGTTTAATGCACCAGGTGGATGGATTCAATTTACCTGATCAAATAAAAAATGTTATGTATTATGGAATCAGTGGAAATTGCGCAAGAAATTGAACTCGCACTAACCAAATTGTGTTAGCCTGAGATCTAAGTATTACATATTGGTGGGAATGACTTAGATTCGACAGATTTAGACATGGATCTTTGTGTGGAAATTGTTTTAAGACTACAGCTGTTGGCACAGATTTTCAGAGGCCACTATGGCATGCAAAAAGTCGTTGTGTTGGAGTTATTGCCACGTTATCACACTAGAAGGAAAGCTGTGGACACATACAACATTTTCAAACATCATTTAAATTTATTATTAAGGAAGGAACTACAAGATCAAGATGGAATTTTATTTTGGAAAATTAAAGGAGTGAAGAAAACCACCAGCAACATGTGATTAATGCAGATATCAACAGTTTTTACCATAAGACTTGTGTTGTTGGCACAAACAATCAAGCAAAAGTTCCTTCTGGAATCTATCATAATTTGGGAATAATTGCATTGAAACAAGACAAAAAATATAGACGGCAAAAATTTATGACATTTTCATATGTTGAATTATTAGTTTTTCACATTATTATTTATTTTCTTTTTTTTTGGTTTATTTTATTATTTTGCATGTCAAGTCCAGACAATGTTATCTTGACCAGTCCAGAATCGATCTGTTTTTCCAACTGCCCATATGTCAGCCATTTGTAAAACAGTGCAGTTGAGGTGACTTTGCGACAATTAATAACTTTCATTTCAGTCGTGTTCCTTTTGAAATATGAGTAATGATTGCATTTCTCTTGTAGCTTAACATTTGGGATAAGTAGTTCTTATTTTTCGGGGTCTAAAGTACCAAGGGCAGTTGGAGATTTTTTTCTCTCAAAACAGAAATAAATGATTTTGTGTCAGGGGTTAAAATACAGAAACATTGGGTTATCAGAAACTCAAAACTTTTTTATACTTTGTTATGTTTTACAAAAGTTAAGTATTAAAGTTAATGATCCAAATTCCAAGTGTTGATTGTGTTACTGTGGAAAATCACTATATTAACTTTGAAAAATAATTTGATTGATCTCTTTTCTGTGACAATAGTTTTATGGCTGAGTAAAATCATTTTACGTTTATAGTGCCCCCATAGGGAAAAAGTTACCTTGGATTTAACATTACTTTCTATACAAGGAATCTCTTTCTTAGTGGTTTAATATGAACTGTAACTTTGTCTTGTATTTCTAGTCGGGTTATAAATAAAAATTATATGTGTGGTAAAATAAAAAATTTCACATACCATTTTTTTATGATATGTAAGAAGCTTGGCAAAATGAAGGTAAAAATTAGAAACTGAAAAAAAATACAGAAAAATTTAACTGCAGGATTCTCTAATTCATATTATTTGATGTCATACAAAAATAGTTCAGTATTAGTTATACACACTGCCTCAGCACTTATCCATTGTAAGCTGACCAGATTTAGCTTCAATCTGGAAGCTCAAAATACCAATAAACCAGAATTACTAACAAGAAAACTTGGATATGCAGAATTCTGCTTTTAATTTTAGAAAATTTGAGTCTGTGTAACAAACTTGTACACTTATCACAAAATAAAAGTACTAATATTTCAGCACAAAAGAATTTAAGTATTCTGTTATGATATCTCAGGAAAATATATACTAAACAACCAACTTTATATCTGAAACATAAATCAATGCCATTTCCAAAATATATGTGACCTTGCCACTTTTAAAAAAGCATAGTTGGTTTTCTTTTTTTTCTCCCTTTTTTATTTTATTATTTATATTATTATTTTTTTTTTTTGCTTTTCGTTTTTGATAAAATCGTTTTTTTTAAAATACGACCAGAACCATATTCAGATATTCTGCTGCTATTATTTAGGTCTAGCAGACGACATACCATAATATGAGGCTATATATTTTAACCTGTTTTTACAACTTTGGTGTTTGGTCTTCATTTAATCAAGCCGTAAATTAGCACCCATGTTGCAGAAAGTCTAGTGAAAAACAATACAAATACGATGAACTGTGGCTGAAAATTGTTTCAGGTTTAGAAGCCAGAATTATGTTACATTATTAGTGATAATAAAAACCTGCAACCATCTTTCCGTCTGTACTTCTTCTGTTCTTTATCTTTTTCCTTCAATCTTCTGTTCATTTCTGTATTCATCTTCATCTGTTTTGTCTTCTGAGATGTCTCACTTCTCACACTCTATCAGTTTACATATCAACTGTATAACTCTATTCCCTGTAAAATCATTTCATCTTTTTTTATAGTGAAATATATATTGAGATCAGGTAACCAGGGATACTCTCATATCCTCTTAGTGAAGAAGAAAAGTCTAGAAAATAGCCCTGAGACCAAATCCAAATATAAAACAAGATTGTAAGAGTACTATTGACCATCCTTCAGAAAAGAGATGCATGTGTATCTATTTTATGGCTATGAAAATGAAACGACATGAGGTAAATGTCAGACTCCACTCCAACCAACAGAAAAACAGGGAATGGCAAACAATAGTAAATTATCTATTCCTGATTATCTATAGGCGGCGGCACTGTTCCCGGTCCAGCATCTTTTTGTTACATCTACGCACGTGCATTATCGACTTTCTTACAATGGATTCAATGTAGAGTAAATACCCTAGTTTTACAATACCTCAACTTAAGGATGAGTTGAAAAAAGGAATGCAAGACTGTCTGGACGCAAAAAAGAATTAGTAGAAAGGTCTGTAATTAATTAAATACAAATAAAAGCGTGTGCACAGCGTTTTTACTTTGATCGTAATCAACTACCGCATGTCAAATGTGGAAGTAAACAATATAGGGCAATTTCAGTTTGCCATCCCTATTTATTTCAAAGAATATAGAATAAATATAAAAATAATTCGCCTTTTGTTCCAGAAGAATTAATAAAAATTTTTAAATGGTTTTATAGTTCGAAAATCGGCAAAATACCTTTCCCGATCACACGCGTTTTTCAATGTTGCAACGTAATTATGTAAAGTATTACTGTTATAAAGTAGTCCTGAAACTCATGACTCTTGTGTAGCCTTTTTTGTTATTTGGACTTTTGCTGGGGCTACACGGTACTCAGTTGTCAAAGCCGATATTTAGTCAATCGATTTTTGTCACAACCGGTATAGTTAATATATAAAAACATCTAGAGGTCACAATACCATAATGCAAGCTGTCCAAAGCCAAACAGAAAACAAAATGTGAAACTATTCAGAAGTGCGAAAGTGTACGTATTTACGAAAAGGTAATTCGCACCTTTATCTGTCAATTTTCTATCTAAATATATATACAATGTGAACGAAAATAGACACAAAGTACTGAATTTTATGTATAATTTGATGTATCCAAGTGAACACACGTGTTTATGAAACTGATAAGAAAGTGTCCTGTCCTTATCAGCTTGTCTTATAAAGTTAATTCACTTCTTACTTAACTTTTGATCTTACTCGGCCTCTTAAAATATGAAGGGGGAATATACACAAGAAGCCAACATTAGACCTTTAGGGTCTAGATGGCCCCTATTTGGAATGTCTGTTTTGATTTTGTGTATTGGAGGACTTTCTATATATGAGCTGTATGAAATTCTAGAACTGAAACAGGAAATTCTTATTTTAAAATTGGAAACAGGCATTGTTTATCAACCAAAGGTAAATAAAATATAAGTTATTTTAAATTGGAAACAAGTATTTTTTATCAACTAAAGGTAAATAAAAGTTATTTTTAAACCTGTTATGGTATGGACTCCGATTCATTACTGAAGGAGGGGCCTGGGTGACCGAGTGGTCTAGGTAGTTGATTTAAAATCACTGTAGCCTTTCACCTATACAACGTAAGTTCGCGCCTGGGTTTGTACCATACAAAACGGTTGCGTTTATTTCACATCGCACGTGATAAGGTTTGTCAGTTACCTGCCCAAGGTTGGTGGTTCTCTCCAATGCAATTTCATTAAGATATACGTTATTTTCCAAATACACTTAATCCGTTTTGTCCATTGATTTTCCGTCTTTGCATATTATATAAATTGCCAGTAAATATAAAAGAAAACAATAATTAACAATATGAATTATACATAAAAGTATAAAAAAGAAGATGTGGTATGATTATTCATGAATGAGAAAGCCATCCACCAAATAACAGTCAAAAACAAACTGAGAACTGATAGCAAAGATGTAAACAACGACACGGACTTGACTACTGGTTCCTGGCTTGGGATGTTAGTTTTCACACCTCAGATGATATAAACACGACCGCCTCGGTGGTGTGATGGCTAGCGTGACCGCCTCAAGGGTTCGATCCCTGGGGTCAAGCCAAAGACATTTGGTTTTGGGTTTTTTTTTACAAAAAATGGTATTTGCTGCTACTCTACTAAGCCCGCAGCATTTAGAAGTAGAGCAAAAACTTGTCGACCATAAGTCAGTATCATGTGTCTGGTCAAAGTGCCATGGTTGCTTTCGTGTGCTAGCACGTTAAAAATCTGACTCAGCATGTTGGTCTAGTTCAAAGCATGGTTAATTCAACATCATCATTCGGTAATAAGCTCTCTTCCTGAATATGCCTGAAATCTTTGCCACTGGACGTTTAACAACATTCAATTAATAAATGATATAATAACCGAGGGCGACAGCGGTATAGAAACAGACCGTTCGGTTTCTCCACCTGCAAGTATAATCCCTGCTGAAGAGGAGTCCTTTTGGTTGGGCGATACTCCGCATATATTCTCAAGCCGTCTAGGACGGGAACGTTACCGCTGTGACACGTGTTCGGAGAATGCAATGCTCTCAGTAACAGCTCAGACTAAATTTCCCGCCCTACCCAAACAGTCCAAACATTCCCAATGTTGCATCTTGTGGGTAGAAAATTCCCCGGCCTGACCCCAGCCTACTCCATCATGATTTATTGTTTGATAATTTCTTCTCTTCCTAAATGTTTATAATATATTTACCGCTGGACGTTAAGCAAATCAGTTAATATAACAATGGTGAATAGGGTAATAAAACAGAGACTTTAAAAACAGTTAACAATGGAGATCTTTGATAGAACATTCTCCAAACGATTTTTAATTAAAACCAAATTTGAATTTTAGGAATAATTCGTTTAACATTTTTGATCATAGAAAATTCCGTCATCTTTTAAAAATTTGAAACACAAACACAAAACCCCCAATAGATTTAGGACAATGGCACATCACAGAAAGAGAGAACGGGTTATGTAAATTATGTACAAGAAGACAGGTAGGCGATGAATAGCACTATAAATTTTAATGTTACTTTTTTAATAATAAGACGTAACCAATGTATCAGTCCTTATTTTACTCAGAGACATAATACAATTAAATTAGAAGAAAGTTTCTCTAGTAGTCGCAAAAAGCAGCTCTGTACATAATTCAAATAAGGTAACTTCATAGTATGTAATTTCATCATTACTTAAACTACCCCCCTCCCCCCACCCCTTTATGTATTTTTGTTCTTCAATTATCTATTTCTTTTAATGCACTCGTTATAGATAGATAGATAACTTTATTTCCAATCACCGGCCCACAGGTGGCATGTTGTGTACAAAACAATACATACAATATGATTTTCAACAATAAGAATCAGCACAGATATATAATGTATCAATATCAATTTGAACATGATGAGGTTGAAATCATCGCTTAATTGCAAAAGGCACCAAG
>JARWCS010337476.1:0-19854 GCA_034783895.1 Geukensia demissa | reverse complement strand
CTTTAAAGTAAGCAAATTGTTTTAAATTCTATACCATTGCTGTTATTGAAATTTTAAAATATTGTATATTGATGATCTCAGCAGAATAAGAATAAACAATCAGCACGATCAGGTGGTATCTAGAGGTCTTCTCTCTCTCAAAAAAGCTCAATGTCAAATTTTAATTTTGACCATTTGCTTTTTCCTCTTAGGTCTTGAATGCGAAAATTGATTGACCGACTGAGTCAAATGTTTTTTTTCCTTTGACAAGAATTGACTGAAGCATGTGAGGATTATCACGATATTGTTTATTTTAAAATTAATACTTAAACGAGATAGAGACGCATGATCTTAAAATCAAGTTGATTAGATGTTTGATAAAGACGATCTCGCCATTAGTCATTTTGAAATTAAGGTCATTATATTTATGTAATGAAAGGAACTATTGCCTTACTCAACCTAATTTTATACGCTACGTCGATTTACTAACTTTGTTTCAATTATAATATCATTACATGCTTGTTTACACTTAGAATAAAAATGGCCAAAACATATTTTTCGTGCGTTGAACTGTCATATAATTTTTCAACATCAGTTAATTAGAGCCGAGTCAAATATATAATTCCTGAATTGACATCGAAACAGAGATCTCATGAAAACGAAATCCGGAAACAAACTTGATATGTGCTTGATTTTATATCTATCCATATTTCCTTTATTTTCAACAAAAACCAAGCTCATTTTTGAACCAAAAGCCTCATCCCTTCTGAACGTTCGCCGGGATAGTAAACTATTACTTAGGTATTATAAATTATGTGTTTTAATACCAAATGCATTCTTAATAAAAACGGAATATTTGTTGTCGTCAAGACTTAAAAATTTCCTACAAGAATGCTTTTCTATATTTTCATGATTTTTTTCTATTCTGTAAACACTTTGAAATTTGAGCGAAATGTTGAGGCTAAAAGGGGCCTTATTGTACTTGGTCCTTCAACATTCTGAAAATGGTGATTTTTGCAGTTGGTAAGGTAATAATTAAATGATTCCAAAGTAATATTCAAGAATTCAAATAATTGCATCACCACCGCATTTGTTCATTCTTGTTTTTTAAAAGATATTATCAAACTAACCAGTGATTAAACTCTTTTCTGCATATTTTTGTTTTTACTACAGCAAAGATAGGTAATGTCAAATTTTTGTTGTTTTTGTTAGATGTCTACAAAAGAAATGTCCGAAATATCTGCTAATCTCAGTAAGCTTCTAGATGCATGTGGATGGAATAATAAAAACGTTCATCGCAGATCGGAAATACTTATTCTTGAAAAACTAACTAATGAGTCAAATCAATGGCACACACAAGACGTTTAGGTGGAAGTTTCGGAGAGGGAACAGAAATGAAGGGAAGTGATCAAGATACAATGATGTTTATTCCAAACGCAGTTGTTGTAACCAACGAAAATTACTTAGGTAGCGGTGAAGAAACTGTACTTTTTATGTGCCAAGATGGACTACGGCCCTGCTATCCTAAACTTCGAGTTTTGAGTAAGAATTCGGTCATTCCGAACAATCAAAACGAGAAAGATAATGAAATGAATTTAATGAACTTTGTCGAAAAGGAAAACGGATATGATTTTATCTCTAGCCTGGCCTTCTCAGAACAACAATTTAAACGCCTTCAACAGGGAGTATTAATACCAAACGCAAAGGTTAGTTATATGAAGAACGGACCTTGTGCTTCTATAGAATCTGGACCACTGATGACGGACCATGTTTTTACAATTGATTGCAACTGCTGGCCACCGATTGCAGATGAGTGGATACACCGAACAAGGACACAATGGCCTACACAAAAAAAATGGTTGAAGCCGTTCTGAAAACAAGATGTTCGTTGGTTCCCCTTGGTGATCCGTTTTCAAAAAGTTCTGCTTTGCAATGGAGGATTTCATTCTTGATAGGAGAACGAACCTTAATGTGGAGTCTTACAAGACCTCAGTTTTATTGCTTCATATTGATGAAAAAAATGATAAAATATGCATTAGCCAATAATGAGGAGGAAAAGAATATTGTCAGCTCTTTTGTGGTTAAGACAGTTTTATTTTGGGAGCTAGAACAGAATGATACCTGTCGATGGGATGACAGAAGTTTAATCAGTAACGTGCAAACTTGCTTTAAAAATTTGGCCAACTGCATTGACAAGCAATGCTTACCACATTATTTTGTTCGTACCAATAATCTCTTTCACAACAAATTAATGGATGGGAACGTTAGATCAAATTTGAAGGAGGAAATTTTGTCTTTGGCAAATAACATTTTGCAGCACTTACATCAGGAATGTCAGATACAATGTACCACTAGCAATTGTACAATATGTTCATTCCCTGAAACTGTTAAGACCAATCATAAAGATTTCCCGTGGTTAAAAGACAGACTTCAAAATCGCTTTTATCTTTATTTCAACTTGGAAAACACGATGCATCCATGCACACTGGCTGACCTAAATAATATTGACTCCGATCTAAAACAGCTTGATGCAGACCGATGCATTTTTAAACATCATATAGCTTTAGTTAGACAAATGCTTGCAACCCACCTTGGTTTAATACATCACAGAGATTATCTGCAAGATTACCTCTTACACACAATAAAAGAAGGCCAAATGTTGCTGAAAGTAACTGAGGAACGATTTAAGCAGGGTATAGAATCCGATGCTATGTGTGGTATATTGCAACTTGCCACATTTTACTTAAAACAAAAATTATCCAAGCGAGTCTTACAATTGGTGCAAGTATTATACAAATGTAAAGTATACCAGTATGATGGAAGTTGCTCTGATCTGCGCCTTATACGAATGAGCCCTGACGTTATTCTTGTAGACGATATGATATTTTATGAAGAAGCTGAAATTGCTCACGATGTTTCCTTCTTCACGGAACATGGAATTTTAGCACCTGATCTGATTGCCGTCGAGTGCCTGCTCTATAAGACTAAACGATATATTATCAGAATTCATCCTCTTGTTTACCTTCGTCTGCTCGAGTTCTTAGCATTCGATCATCTCGGTCGACATGATGAAAAATTGAAAACATTACAAAGACTTCAAACCGATGTATTAGATGCAACATTTGGTTATATGCGCGATATCTCTTTTAATATTTTGGGATACTGTCATATGCTGTGTGGAAATCCACCATGGGCCTTATGGGCATATCTAAATTCGTACCAAATTAGGCCTTCTGTTGATAATCCATGTGTTTATTATACACTCGCTTTAATCTGGAAAAGTCAGAGATACCTTAAGATGAAATGCCGTCGGACCTCTTCCATGTAAAAAATGATGCATTTGTTCACATCTGGAACCCTTTTCGTCTTTCATTAATCATTAACATTTAGTAACAATACTTTGTACATACGCGAGTTTTATTAAAAAAGAAGTCAAAAGTTGATTACCACTATGCTGGGTTTAACATCAGACATTGTAGCATCAAGGTGATATTTAATACCAGATGCATGGATGGCTTTCATACGGGGACAAAGTTGGCTTTTTCTGGGATATATTAAAATCAAATGGGTTATAACTTTTAGTATTGTTGGTATTCAAGACTCAAAATTAAACCACAAATTAAATGTAAATATTTGTGACAAAACATCTGCGTTTAAATATTCAAACAATTAACAAAATACTAAAAACAACTACTATTATCCCGTGACATGTTATAAGCCCTGCAACGATAAATAATAAGTCCAAGATATAATTGTAAATATTGCTGGTATTTGTGATTATTGTATAAAACAATGAAATTAACTTCAAACCACCAACTACATGTCTTTAAGAATAAATTATGCAGTTATGAAATAGATTTTAAAAAGCAAACATTTGGGATTTTATCATAAAGAATTTTTCTTCCAATAATATTTATAGACGACCAAAGGATTTTGACCTGTAAAAGAACATGATGCAAACGTATTCAGCAAAACAGAGGTCTAAACAGCAAAACAGAGGTCTAAACAGCAAAACCTGCGGCTTTAGCCTTAGCTATCGTTTTATTTGGTGTGGAAATCGGAACACAAGCATTGTTTAATCGGTATAAGGTTAGGAAAATCTTATAAACCGCAGGACAAGCCTGTATCAAGCCACAGACTAAGCTGCTAGATCCTTGCTCAAACATATTTATATGTTGTTTAATTTTGTCACACAGCCGGAAATGTATATAATATTTAAATATTTCAAAATGCATTCAATAAGGTTACGTCGATCAGTGGATAGGGTATTGACCATTACTGAAAAATTCTGGTGACTTATTGTGTGAGTCAATTTCTGGTATATTCCGTTAAACGTTAATCGTTTAAATAGTGAAAATGAATTAACATGATGTTTAGGAAATAAATTTTTGATAAATAAGGAGAAGATAACCATTTAGTTTACCATAGATCTAGATGTTATTGTTAAAGCACCCAAAGAAATGATCGATTGATTAAATATGTATTATTTATCACAAAAATACAATGATAAAACCGATATGCCTTCCGTAAATATAAAAATGTGTAAATAATAGAATCAAACTGTCCTTTTTGTGTGTTATTATATTTACAGCGATGGAAATGGAGAGAGAATCGGATGATCTGTTTATCGGTAGTCACTCTATTTAGCAGAGGTGTTTAGATTCCGTATAACTTTGAAATGACCGATATGAGAAGGAGTCCGTATCACTTTGTCAAGCAACTATCGAAGTTCAACTCTAAAGGTTTCAACATAGATGGAATCCCATTTCTTGAGGCTAGCCCTCAATCACATCTATTAAAGCAAGTCAAGTGTACAAAACCC
Organism: Geukensia demissa; assembly: GCA_034783895.1. Classification (NCBI taxonomy): domain Eukaryota; kingdom Metazoa; phylum Mollusca; class Bivalvia; order Mytilida; family Mytilidae; genus Geukensia; species Geukensia demissa. Next base: position 15,053 of record JARWCS010337476.1, on the reverse strand, counting down.
ATGTGAGAGGTCAAAATTGCATAGTCCAAAGAGACAACACAAATTTGAAACAAACTAAAGGATAAACGAAAACAAAAAGAAAAAAGGCTTGGAAAAAACGAAAATATTTACAAAACAGTATTATGATCAGGTGCCAATGAAGGCTAAGCAACCCCTGTCTTGCGTGCAACACCTGTGGTGGAATCCTTAAACTCTAATCTGGGTTAACTTCAATCCGAGAAGAGGTAAAGGTATTGTTAAATTACAGGTAACAGGTCCATAACTTGTAGAGATACACTTCAAGACGAAGCCTTCATTCCTTTTGTTTTCGTTTTATCTTTTAGTTCATTTTTAATTTGTCTTGTCTCTTTGGGCTATGAACTTTCGATCTTTCACATGGCAATATTAAAAATTACCATTTACACAATTTAACATTCACATAATGAGACACCATTGAGTTTAATGAACAAAGCATGCTAAGGATGCTATTGGATGCTATTCAAGATGAAAAAAAAAAAGATAAAAAACAGGACTCTCCTCATTGTATTGCAAAAGCGGTGGTATGTGTATATGAGTAAACCAACTAGCATGAAAGAACTTAAATCATGCAATCAGTTTTGAGTACTGTGCGCTATTGATAAACCTAATAAAACTTTTGATGCTTGCTGTTCTTTCGGTGGGGCATGTTCAGGCTTCATTTTTTCATGACAACATTTGAATAAGGTTCGACGATAAAATGTATCGACAGGTTGTAAAAATCCCTGCCTGCAGCTATTGTGCTTTTTTAATGACGGCCCTATTTCTATTGTTTTGAATTCATATTTATGACCAGATGCCACATAGATCCTTTTCAATCTTATATAACAGGACAAATCTAATTAAATCTACGTGATGTTGATGGCATATCTTTTGTAGATAATTACATGGACATTGTCAAATACTAGAATTATAAAGCTAATGTCCACAGCAGTAATTTTGCTTCTCAGGATTGTTTCTACTTCATAAGACGACAAAATTGAAGCAAAAAAGTTACGACAAGAGAGAGTATTTTTTATTCTTTATTGTCAGGGATTACCATAAGTTACTAAAAACATTTATCAAATTCTTTCATAAAACAAAAATATGATTTTAGATTTTGGCTGCACCGGTGGAACTTTAGTGATTAAAAACAGTTTTAATACATCCAACATTTTGTAGAAATGTTGTTAATAATTTGCAAGTTTAATCAGAATCACTTGTTTGAATAAACTTGTCATTTTATACCCGAAATTAACAGGTCTGTGAATATTGTGTCCTTTTCTAATTATTATTGAAACCCCTGTAAACAATAAGACAACATCAAAACTGAAATGGTGTGGTCTTTCCAACGTTTTGACTGCGAGAACTGCTGGCGAGTTGTCAATCAACGGAATTGCCATACAGTGCACCAAACTACAAAATTACTAATGTTAAATAAATATGGAAAATAAAGGTATGCTATATGTACATTTCAAGAAGTAACCTCTCATTAGAAGCATTAGGACCAAAACGTAGGAATACAAAGATCCAAACACAGCGAAAGAAGCACTCAAACCCAAAGAATTCGAAATGGGAAGCTAAATACGATGGCAGGATCATCTACTAAGAGCAGCAAAACCTTTCGAGTCCTTTCCGTTTTTTCATTGCTTTAGAAGTTAAATAAATGCAGCAAATTTTTGATAAACATTGTTTGATAAATTTCATTTAAGACAAGTCTGACAACTGGGCTGTTGACTACCCATGGAGACATGATCCACCAGCACTGGAATCGAGCCAGTGGATTCAAAATACACATGTACAACATTTCCTATGTTGAATAAATATAGACAATTTTAGAATAAATATAGACAATTTTAGTATGTTATATGTACATTTCAATGAGTAACACCATTAGCATTAGAACCAAAATGCAGTCTAAGATCCAAACATGGTAAAAGAAGCACTCAAATCCAAATATTAAAAATTGGAATGCAAATACGACGGCAGAACAACTACATGTACTAAGTGAAATACTTTTCGGAGCCTTTCGAATTCAGTTTGGTATTTCGTGATGCATTGCTTTAACATTGATTGATTGGATGGTGCTTAACGTCCAGTGGCAATTATTTCATGCATATTCAGGACGAGAGCATATTAATGATGAGTGATGATTAATGAACCCTGCTTTTTACTAGACCGACACGCTAAGCCGGATTTTTAACGTGCTAGCTCACGAAAGCAAAAGTCCGCAGGAAGACATACCACTTTACCCAGACCCATTATTCTGACTCTGGGCCGACTAGTCTTGCTCTAACTCCTTAATGCTGCGTGCTTAGCACAGAGGCAGCAAATTCCAATTTCATTGTCTTTGATTTGACCCGGTTGAGGATCGAACTCACGACCTTCCGCACTCGAGGCGATCACGTTAACCATTACACCACCGAGGCGGTGTTTTTTTGTGATATTTCTAAACTAATTCCAGCTTTTATATATAATTAGTAATAGAAAATCTGGTAAAACATCAATTGACTTTGCATTTTTAACTAGCTGAGGCAAAGGGAAAAGCCTTTTGTTTGATTAATTGAATGGTGCTTAACGTCTAGCGGCAAATATTTCATGTATATTAAGGACGAGAGCATATTAATGATGATTGATGATGAATGAACCCCGCTCAAACCGGTGTTAGAGGCTGTCTTAACTTTCAGCAAGGTAAGAGTTTGGAAGAGTTTCGCTGTGACTTTGATATGAAGAAATTTCTGCTTGAAATTTACTTGTATATATTACATTTTTGTGTCCTGAATACGTAAAGCATATCCTTTCATTCTATTTACTAAACCGACACACTGAGTCAAATTTTTAATGTGCTAGCTAACTAAGGAAGAATCTGCATGAAGACGTGCCACTTTACCCAGACACAATATTCTGACTCTGGGCCGACCAGTCTTTGCTCTTACGTTTACTGCTACGTGCTTAGCGGAAAAGCAGAAAATACCAATCTTAAAGCCATTGGTTTGACCCGAACGGGGATTGATCCTACGACTTTCAGCCCTCTTGGCGAGCACGCTAACCATCACACCACCGAGACCGTCAAGGTGCATCATATCTCCTGCTTCAGTTGCAATGAACTTCATACCCTGTGTTGATACACGTTATATTAGATTTGAAGGTTTTTATTTAGACTTGTTGTCACAAAACTGTTTCTGGTTAGAGAAAGGTTTGAGCGCTAACAAACATATTTAACCCCGCCACAAACTTTATATGCCTATTCCAAGTCAGGAACCACTAGTCTAATAGTTGTTCTTGTCATAATTGTGCTGCTCTTAGCGCACTAGTTTTTTGTCAATGCGTTACTTGTTACTAGTAACGCATTACTTACACAAAGAATCGCGTTAGTAGAAACAAGTAGCACTTTACTTCTAGAAATTAGCGCGTTAGTTTAAATAAGTTGCGCGTTAGTTTTGACAAGTAGCGCGTAACTTTAAACAAGCAGCGTGAAACTTTTTACCTTACAAACATACCGGGTTACTTTGATAAGGGGCGCATTGGCTACCTTTGAAAAGTGAATCGAAAATTGCAACACGTCAGTTTTGACAAGTAATACGTTATTTGTGACAAGTAATGCGTTACTATATGATTTGTTAGCCTTTTCATGTAATGCAACAAATAACACGCTACTTGTCATAACAAACTTCCTTGTTTTTGTGTTTTACTGTTACTGAATTTACATTGTAAGCTCAACTGTCCGAAGTTTTTTTTATGTATAAATAGTCCCCCATGTTACTTAAGGGGGGTTGTACAGGTTGCTTTATGGTGTTGAAGCCAATTTTCCAGGTCAAATCTCAAGCTCAATAAAAATATTTCCTATGTTGTGTTTTGATTTAAAAAATGATTGTTACATTTATGAAAAAAAGCTATCCTCGACATGTGGTTATATATCATGCAGCGTCTACAACACTTGGGACGCCTCAATTTCAGGGGGGTGGGCACGGATGGAACGAACATTTTGTGAAAAGAGGAGGCTTTTATTTGTGAAGCTGGAAACTTTCGCAATATTGTGATTTTATTTGATTCTGCAATCATTATGAAAATTGTTACTGATAGAGCCTGTCATATTGTAAATAACAACAGAGGAAAAATATTCTTTTTCAATGAAAGTAAATCTTTTATCTGTTTGATTTAATTATTTAGTACCAACAATGTACTCGGACATTACTTTCTCATCACTATAAATAAATAGTTTTGTGAGAAAGTCCATTTCTTTTTAGTAGGAAGTTAAGCACAACAAAATGAAATTTGTATTGATTTTTAATTTGTATTTTAGACTACTTTATCTGATAAATGAACAATAAATGCAGTTTCAGGTAAACTATATAGATACTAGTTCTTATCAGCAAATATAAAAAAGACAAAGCTGCAAAATTCTTATACTTATATACCATCGATAACTTAAATTAACTCATAATTCTGAATAAATTCTTTGAAGATGAAAAATCTGATATCACAGATACGCTTACTAACAATAACAACATAAAAAACAACAGAAATAATAAATAAAAACGTATTATATATTACAATATTAATTTGAGTTAATAATCCTCACAATTGTAATCTTATATCTTAATTGCTATTTAAAAAAAATTAAATTCAGAACATCCAAATTTGTTAAATAAAACTGTCTAAAAAGATGAGTTGATTTTTTATATCGTATATCTTAACATATTAGCTTTTATCATAAAAGTTCATCTTCCAAAATACCCTACTTTTAACAATAAAAGCTGTGAATTATATTCTTTAAAAGAATTTGTTAGTAATTCGTTAGTCTATTTCGACTATGCAAAAATTATTACGTCTAAAAACAACTATTATTACTATCTCGCTATACTTTCAGCACTTCTTGTAAACAAATCTACAAGTTAGCATTGATGAACGTGGTAAGGAAATCTTGGTATGAGATTTTCCCTGTCATATTGTGATCAAACTCCGATAGTAGATGGTAAAAATCTTCGTTACTAAAGTTCACTTTACACGTGTTCAACGCCTTCTTAAAGTCCATTACACTCAAATAGCCCCTGTTATGTCGGTCCATCTTCTTAAATGCTCTTCTCAAATTCCTGTGCTCGTTCATTAACTGTAATAAGAAATAAAATTTGTAAATACAACAATTTAAATGTTTCTATAGTTTAAATTACTATAATTTTAACGAGGTTTAGCATATTTTAAATAGGCATTATTTACTCAAGCAAACGAATCATCAAAAGATTATTATTTAGGTGAAAAGCATACTCATTGATTAAATGTTGAACGGTAGTTAAATGATATCGACTATAAGACATACAGTTTTTCTACATGCTTACCGATCAGAAGCAAATATGATCAACATGAGCTAACTGCTTGTTATTTGCTATGTTATTAACTCGTGACTTCACATACTATATTCAACTTCTAATTATTCAGACTTGTTGCATATTTTCGTATTCCAATAAATTCCCAAATATCCAGCGTTAGAGATAAGAAGGGGATTAGTATGTGTGTGTCTGATTACATTGTACCTACCGTGGTCTCATATTAAATCAATGTAAATTATTTGAGAACACTGTTTAATTTAAGGAAGTAGAGAGAACATAATAGTCTAGAAGTAACATTTTGTATCAAATCTACGCATCACCATTTGTCCAGAAATATTTTATCCAGTTTATAATAATACGAAGGTACGAGAAAAAAGCATTGATATTTTTAAGCCAGTTCAGTCATATAGTATTATAATGCCAGAAACAGAAAGAACGATGATTGCAGTTAATTTTAAGAAATAATAAATCAATATAAACATGCAAATACAGTTCTGATATTACAACAGTTTGATAGCTCTTTAAATAAGCGACGGTACAAGTAGAGATCAAACCAGTATGGATACCACTGACACAAAATATATCTTTCATCATATGAAGTCCACATGAAGAATAGAATACTTCATGTAATATCATATAGTGTCAACCTATTACGACTGCGATGATATTTCATATTCGGCGCCAAGTCATAACCGCTTCTTTAACGTCTTTAGTATTTGTGCTTCCAGTGAGGTAATCTCCCTCTCAATGTATTTAAGGATAAGTTAAATTAATATTTTGTTACAGTGATGTTTTGAGTTAAACTTGCCTCTTTCATAATGCTAAATAATGCTTTTGACCGAAGCGGCCAATGAATTGAAACTTCAGAGGCTAGAAGTAAACAAAGGCTTTAATATTGAACATACGGATCATGAACCAAATTATCGCAACTACTTCGGTTTCCACAAATTAAGGCCATAAATAAAAACTAGGTTCCTTTCATCTGGCGCTGTTGTTAACTTATTTTAAAACTTGCGTTTTCATACGAGTTGATTTCAACGAAAATGGTTAAACCGGTATTATTGACATACTGAATATTTCTTAACTCAAGAACACTGGGCAAACAGTCTACAACATATCCTTTAACCTAACCCAGAAGTTAATAAATGACCCCATCGTCCATCTTAACAAAAAATTACCCAATGCGGGAAAATGGCAGTCAAGATTTAATAATTTCTCATCAGTAATATTAAAACAAAAATACAGATAGTCGTTGAACAAAACATGGTAAAAGAAGTACTCAAATCCAAACAAAATCGAAAGCTAAATCAAGTGGTTGGGACAACTATTGGTGCAAAACGTTTGGAAGCCTCTTCGTTATTTTAGTGCTTAAGATTTTAAACAAGTGCAGAAAATTTCTTTAACATTTTATTTTATAAATTTTATATCAGACTAGTCTGACAACTAGTTACTAGTTGAATATAAGTGGCGACCTATAATATGTTCGGTTCAATTCTGCAAAATCATAATTTCCTCCACAATTTCCAAATTTGCAACTAAAAATTTCATTATTTCAAACATTTCTGTGTTATTTAAAATACTTCAATATAATTATAAAAAAAAACAGACATAACAGAAAGTTAAAAAAACTTAAAAGATAAGTGTAAAAATGTTAGTGCAAGAATAAATGCTATTAAAACTGAATTATAGTACAAATGCACTTTCACCAAATTAACAAAAACAACAATCATAAACAATACAAACCGTGCAATTGAACTTAGATAAGGTCAACCTTATTATTGATCACTAGGGGGGGGTGTCGTTTCTGTGTACTTGTACTGAGTGTGAAGGGTATATAGACAGTAGTAAATAAAGGGCAAATTATGTAAGTATAAGTAAGGGTGACATTTAAATTTTTGTATAAAACACTGTATCAGGGAATTATTTGTTCGTACTATTGCGAGTTGTTTAAGGATTTTTTTGACATATTGAAAAAACCAATCTAAAATTATTTATATTAAGAATTTCTTCATAATCTACAGTTGCATCATGCAAATTATATAGCCATCTTACAAAATATTTATATCATGCAAAATATATATAACACTAGTCACTACAAAGCTACGTATTAAAAAGTGAAAATAAAAAATGGCGAAACTGGTCACCTTCTTTCGCATAGAACTTATTACTTGTGATACAGTTGCTGATCCAATGTCTCTTTGCTGAACCAAAATATAATAAAATTTAATTAACATTTAAAAAAATCTTAACTATGCTTTGCTGAAAGATTACAGAACCTATTTGGTTTGTAAGAAAAAATGGAAAATGTTAGTATAAACATATCTTTAAAATGTTTAAACGTGTAAAAGAAAATAACATATAATAATTGTGTGATGAAGAAAGGCTTGGTAATGAATAATTCAGCCGTGTTTTAAATTCATATTTCTGTATTTGATTGTTGATAAAGCTATAAAGAATGCTAATTATATAACTCAAGTGGGGCAAGCAAAAAGCATTATATTAGATTTTAATATAAATAGCACCGAAAACGTTTTATCATTGCTATTTTCCATATTGTTTGGTATACATAAATAATACTGATATTTGTACAGTGATTAAAACTACCTTTGCCCGTGCAACCTGCATTCAATATTTTAAAAGGTTAGTTTAAAGAACACACGTGTTGTCAACACAAAATGCGGCAGTTGTCAAACATTAATAGGTTGCTTCGTGAAGCTGAAAATCTCACAATTACTTACAAAAATACATTTTAATTCCTTTTCCCTCTAATTAGCAACCTAAATATCAAGTAAAACTTACATAAGGGTTCCTCTTGATATGAGTTATATTGTATTATGTTTGCAAAAGACACCAAGACATAATACGAAACCCCACCATCAACATAAACTTCAAACTATATCTCCCTCTTATTACGTTCCCATATGAAACCCCACCCATCAACATAAACTTCAAACTATATCACCCTCTTATTACGTTCCCATATGAAACCCCACCCATCAACATAAACTTCAAAATATGTCTCTCTCTTATTACGTTCCCATATAAAACCCCACCCATCAACATAAACTTCAAAGTATTACCTTTTGTTCAAGTTTATGTGTTTGTTTGCTGTAGACAAGTGACTTGGACCTCGCGGGTGCTGCCGGTCGATGTGAAAAGCATTTCATGAACTCTAGATAGTGAAATCTGGAATCAAAATGAAGGACTTGATTTTACAAGAATAACAATATTGATAAAAAGAAAACTTTAAGAACAAAATGGTTCACCTACCAATTCCCTAGTGCAATGGTATCTTTTTCTTAAGAACTATAGATATACATACGACATTTAAGATATCCTGACAGTGATCATATTATGTAAAAAGACTGCTTATATGGAAAAAAGATTACACAGTTTATTTTTTCACCGGTTGAAACAACAATTTCCATTTTACCTTCCATTCTTTTGTAAGTCGAATCTTTGTATAAGTTCTTTCTGTTCTTCTTGTGTTAAACTGAATTTCATAGAATCCATAACTTCCTACAACATATTAAGTTATATACTAATTAATATTTCTTAATGTGAAGTCGCATGGAACATCCACAGGTTTTTAATTCTTAAGTACCATAATGGGTTTCATAAATGACAGGGTTGCTGCTAACCTAGTAGGAGCTTCTGAGATCGCCTCTATTTTTGTCCATTTGTTGTTGCTTAATCTTTAGAGTCGTGTATAGTTCTGTGCAACTGTTTGTTTTATGTTTCTCTTAATTAGGCCATGGTATTTCCGGTCTCACGATTGTTTTGTGCCCGTTAGGTCATTTGGCCATGACATTGCCTGTCTTACGATTGTTTGTGTCCGTAAGGTTCATTTGGCCATGGTATTGGCTGTGTAATGATTGTTTTGTGTCCGTTAGGTTCATTTGGCCATGGTATTGGCTGTGTAACGATTATTGTGTGCCCGTTAGGTTTATTTGGTCATGGCATTGATTGTCTTAAAATTGAGGTATGCCCTGTTTCATTTGACAATGACATTGCCTGTTTTACAATTGCTGTGTACCCGTAAGGTTAATTTGGCCATGATAATTCCTGTCTTACGATTGTTGTGTGCCCGTTAGGTTCATTGGCCATGATATTGCCTGTGTTACGATTGTTGTATGCCTCTAAGGTTTATTTCTCGTCTTATACGCCTGACCTACTATGACTAGGTATGCTTTAAATTTCATAGTGCAAACAGGGCGTTTGCATATGGTTTATGGAACAAATTACTTTTTATATATATTTGGCAATGATGTAATAACAAGCATCGTACATATTCTACCGAGAAAATTATAAACTGCATAGTTACCGTAATTTCGTTATAGTTGACTGTTGCACAACCATTCTTGTCAATGTATTTAAACACAGACTTTAGTCCCTCCCAATTACTGATTACCTGCAAATAAAAATTACAAATTATTTACACGTGCAAATGCATCACTAATGTGAATCACTCAGACATATAAGAATAGGAAATGTGGCATGATTGTCCATGAGTCAACCATCAACCAATAAAAGTCGAATTGAAACTTCTACATATCCCATTGAGGCCTTAAATAAGTAACCAGAGTCCATACCATATCGGAAGCTGTAAAAGGCCCCAAAATACAAAATGTTAATAAATTTTTAAAAAAATCGACTTAATCTATTGAAAAATGGTGAACAAATAACAATAAATGACTAATTAAACTATGACAACCACTTGACTACAGGTAGCTGGTTTTGGACAGGCACATAATTTTATGTTGTATTTTGGATTAAGATGCAAACTGATTTTAGCAATAATAATCAAATGTTTTCGAACTCAAAATTTGTTTTGCTCACTTTGCAAATGGCAACAACTATTATATTGGTATTTAATTACGTTGAAATATAAAAGGTTTAGATATTATAGTTTAACAACCTTTTGTCCAGCAGTGAAGAAAAGCCAAAAATAGCATTTCGTACATTATAAAATTAGAATCAGTAATATTTATTTCCGAACGATTTGATTTTCAGTTGTTTTGTCAGCTACATGTTTATTATCAAAACTAATTTATCTTATTTTTCGTTCATGATCAATTTCAGAAAATAATTTGGGAGTCTATCTTACATTTTATTTTGATTTGCAAGACATGATAAGACTTATTTATGCAGGCTTAACATTTTATAAGGACTAGGCTACGTTCACACGTTCACAATGCTTAAACAAGTGTAAAGCTAGTATAACAGATTTTTTTTCATACCAAAATATTTCATTGATGATGAAATAAAATTAAATAGAAATGTTATGTATGTTATAAAATTGTAATAACTGAACCTGCTCAATATAAATTATTGATTTTTATGTGTTAAACGTTTTCAGGTGAAGTTGTGCACAGAAAACATTTTAACATTAGCAGTGTGAAAACGGCCTTAGACTTATATTAAGTATTGTATTCAACTTACATCTTGTTTGATCTTAACCAAAAGATCTTTCGTCCGAATACTTTTTACAGAAGCCACTGACGCCGGCGGTGTAGATGGACGTTCTGGATCTGTTTTTGCCTGTATATTCTGGGACTCCTGTGCTTTCTTTTCTCTCCGTTCTCTTTGAACTTGCCTTGCTCTTTCTACTGCTTCAGTTGTATCTTCTGTAATATATACAGGGTAAAACATGTTATAAATATTTCATAGGTTTTGTGATGGCCAAAGGGAGACAATTTTAATTTTTTTGTTATGTATTTGGGAAATCCTATCAGATATTGCTACGAAAATCGGACGTCCACATTTAACGATGAATGTGTAAACCAATTACCAAATAAGTTAACATTTTATTGGCATTTATTTATTATCTTAATAAGGTATAGCATACAAATAGGATAAATGTTAACCACTACTTCAAAGCAAAATAAATGATAATGAAAATTTTAAGAAACCAGATTTAAGAATAATCAGTTAACTCTACGTATCAACAGGTGTTTATTTTTATGTGGTCATCAACAGAAACAATGCCCTTCTTTATTATCCTTGTGTAGCAAAAATAGAAAAGGCAACTGATGTACAAACTGTTTATCAGATATTTTTGTTACTTTGATTTTAACATGAAATTTGGTCTTGGTTAAAGATCATATACCACTAATGTAACACAGAAATGTGACTGTGTGAAATGTTAATGTTATCAGACCATTAAAGTTACTCTCTGACATTAAAAATACATAATAACTTAAGTAAATGACCGATGCTATATAAATTTGGCTTATAGCACCAGACGATTTCAATGACTGAACTAAACGCAATATATATATATATAAATCTAAATGTCTTAGTTCTTTGCAGTTACTTATCTCCATAGATTATATTAGAACTAAAATTTAAAAGGACTTACCCATAGCCGTATGTTCTTGTTTGTGTTTAGGTTTAAACTGTATAAAATGCTTTATCAGAGCACTGTAGCTGTACATGCCGTCATTTGCTACACTTAAAGTAGCCCAAATTTTATCAAGTTCCTGTTGGTTCATTGTTAATCCACATCTGTAAATAAAATATAAAAAACTTTTAAAAGCAGCAAATAAGATAAACGCAGTAAAAAGAATTCAAAGATACCAAAGGGGCAGACAGAAACCATGGCCAACAAAATGAAACGAAAAACAAACATAAAACACACAACATAACACTGAAAACTAAAGCTGGAGTAACACGAACCCTACAAAAATAAAGAAGAGTTCAGGTGCTCCGGAAGAGTAAGCAACTCCTGCTCCACTACTGGCACCCGTCGTGTAACTCAGTAGGCAAAGTCGTTGTATAATCATAATCGATGTTTGTAACAACCGGTATAGGAACGTATTTGTAGTCACAAAAGTGGGAAGATACTCATTGTCATTTGTGAAATGGATTATTCGTACCGGTGAACTAAATCCTGATGGGGACCGAAAAAATTCCGGAGTGATGACGCTAATTTGAGAAACCTTTTGCTATGTGCCTTTCTTGTCATATTTGTATTGTGAGTCATTATTGTCTTCCTAGTGCAACTGCCTAAAATCCAACGAAATATTCACATCTTTTTTCTGTTACATTAAATGTCGAATCAATAGCCCTCATACATGTGCTTTGTTAGGAATGAATATATCTGTATTTTAGTATCGATTTGCCGTGCTTCATAGAATTTTGAAGGTTAATGAATGCGAATTAGTTCTCTTTATAATTCTGTTTTGTTCATGTTTTCGATATTGCATTGGATGTCGACTTCTTCTCTTAACAGTGTTTGCACCCGGAATCGCGAAACTATACATGCAAAGAATCACTTTTGGTCATCAAACGCAAAAGTTTCTATGAATAATCAACATAGAGAAGTTACACCTATTTGCAGTTTACATACTTGGTAACATCTGAAATGTATTTGCCCTTTATTCAATATATAGAATGAACATACTAACACAGATAAAATACTAGCCATTGTACAAGTACCAATAATCTCTGAGTATGGGACTGGTTCAAAAATAATATAGTATGGTGTTTACTTATTAAAATAACCAATTTTTGCAGTGCTGAATGCATCGTTTAAAAAAGGTAAATTGTTTGTTTTGTTTGTGCTATTTTTTTTGCAGAAGCTGTTATTTGTTCTCAATGATACAGTGACTTACAATTTCACTAAAGCCCCAAACTGCCATTTACTCATACGACCCATCATCTTTCTATCCATTTGTTTGAAGTGCTGTAAGATAATTTATTCTTAGTGTCATTATTGTGGGTTCAGCATATCACCAGGGACGAATTACATCACATTTATACCCTATGTCAAGCTATGTTGGGGTGCGTTTTTGGGCTAATTAAATGATATGTGTGTTTTCGCGTTTGTACTTATTTATATCGACTCTAAAAAATTGCGCACATTGCTTTTTTCGGACTTTCGCTCGCGACTCTTATCAGAAGAATAACTTTTTTAAATTCAATTCACATGCACATAAAAGCATATTTACATGTTATTTAATCCTAGTTAGTTTAGAAACTTATAACACAGCACTGACAATGTGTGCAATGTGTACTGCCGGTCTCGTGTTAGTACGTGCAAAGAGCCTCTTCCAGCAAACAAATGGCTAATTTTGCAATGTACAATCCCCGTAAAGAATTGAAAATTTAAAATACATCGTGATTGCTAAAAAGTATAATTGCAAGTGGCTTGGACTTTGTTAATCTACAAAATAAATAATATTTTACAGGAATTAGGTTAACATTTTTTTCTATCATAACCTTTTTATCCGTTCCTACAAACTCTGACATTGAGCATAAATGATTTGCATAAGTGAAATTAATGCCACGGTTACTCTAAGATTGTTATTCAATGTAATTATGACTAAAATTACATATGCATCAAAAACAATCAAAGGGCATAAACTTGGATCATGGCAATCAATATATATTAACAAATATAAAAATAATTGAAAGTTGGGCGACTTTAACTATTGGTTAAAATAAGAATAAGCATACAGTAAGGGTGAATATTGTTTTCATGTGTTGAAGAATCCTTGAATAAAATCCACAGAAGGTTAATGATTTTTAAGGTAATTATAAAGTAATTGTATTGTATGTAGGTGCATACTAAATCACGAAAACATTCATAAACAATAACAAACATAGTTTGATTTACCAAATTAGGTAGGCACAAATTAAGAATTAGACAATCCAATACACCTTAGGAAAAGCCAACTAAAATTAAGTTTTGGGGTATAAGATTGAATTACAACAAGAACTTTATGACTCTATATATTTCACTTTACATTTTAAGAAATCAACATTGACATTCTTAACATCTCAACAAATTATTTTTTTACAATAAAGCAGTTCTCTTTTTCACTGCATTTTATTTTTATTAAACTTTATAGATCTTATAGTGTATTAAAACTAAAACGAGCTATTGAATAAAAACCCCTTTATGTAAGGAATGATTAAGTTGTATATAATAACCGGCAGGCTATCTCGGGAATAGGTACTGAAAATTCATGAAATTTAACGGTCAAGTGACTTCCAGTGACAATATGTCAATTTTGTATAAATTCTTTTTTAATCAAACATTTAATCGTCCTTCTCGTACCCAACTAACATTTAGAAGTAAAATAATTTATAAGCAAATTTAAAAGTAGTTCCTGTTGTGAATACTTATATACATGTAAATTATCTAGATACTGACACGTTTCAATAGTTTTTATTTGTTTTATGATGATCTGTTTATACGGCCATTAGTTGTTTAAGTGAGCCTTTTCTTGAACCCACCTGCACATTTCTTGTATATTTATGTACGTTTTAGTCTTGAATAATAATTAGCCACAATGGTTCGCCCAAAAAGTTTTCCCTCAAGGCATTGTGTTTATAAAAAATGTGACCAGAAGTTTCTGCATAGTAGATTGGTCCAGCTATCAAGTGGAACTAGATAGATAACTCTAAGTGATTTTTATAAAAGGATAGTATAAATATTTTTCAAGGCAGTCTAAAACATTATAACAGACTATTTTCAGTCGTGCATGTATGTTCGGTTGCCCATATAAAAATTCTAAACATTAAACGTAACGATAGAATATCAAGATAAATAATCATACCTTATCAAACGTATGAAATTTATTCTTGAACAATTCTTCTAGCAGTCGCTGGAGCTGCAAATTATCATAATACAAAATTACCATTGTTGAATAATATGGAGAATTTTAGCATGATAGGAGTAATCTCTCATCAGTAGCATAAGAACCAAAACATAGGAAGTCAAAG
>JARWCS010337466.1:0-11754 GCA_034783895.1 Geukensia demissa | reverse complement strand
ACTGTAAGTTCAAGACGGCCCCTAGCACCGGTTTGAGCGGAATTCTTTGCTAGATGTCGACGACACTACATCTGTGATGTAAATTGACCCAAATTAATAAAACGTGTGTACGTAAAATAATCTGCTTTAACCTGTACATTATCAAAAATGTAACTTAACAAAACATTTAATACAAAGAAAAACTTTTGACCACAATTCATGACTTGGGACAGCCACGTGAGACTTGTGTTGGGTTGAACTAGTTAAGTGAGATCACAATCCTCCCCTAACGAGTGGTCAAAGGAAATAAATTTAAGAAAACAAAAGCAGTAACTTGCTATAAAAATCAAAAAGAAGTTCACCCAATCTGACTAAATCATACCTTAATTACAAGAAATATACTAAAATAAATGCAAATAGAAGAAACCTCTCTAATTAATTCTCGCAGATACTGCAAGCAAGCTCAGGGTGATATTTATGATGATAAGATATCAAGCCTCTCAACGCGAGATGTCATTAAACAGAGTATGTCCGACTATTAAATAATGTGTCTTCATTAAACGTGAGGAAAGACAAGATTGATTCAATGCCTATATCAATATATGTTAAGAAAGCGATAATCGTAAAAATATCTGTACCAAAAAAGTTTTAATGTTCAGACTACAGTGTAAACTGTGTGGATAAGATTATTTAACGGAACAGTGAAAATCAATGGATATTTTAAAAATTATGTGCTTTATAGGTAATGTTTCCATAAAATGTAGGATGTCATATTCATGATCTTATCAAAATTCTGCATTTGCAGTCGTATTTTGTATTATTTTTTAACGGTTATAAAATTCTGTGAAAGTCTTTGGAGGTTGTGATATTTGTATCCCTGTTGCAACAGTTTACCAGTAAGATGTAGGCTGTGATTATTAAAGTCAGAAACTTTAGTGCAAACACGGGAAACGAACATGTTGTGAAATGTTAACACCATACTAAGAGGCTAATGTCACGTCCTCATCAACTTAACAATAGGAAAAGAAAAATTTTCCCTTTTATCATAAATTTTAGTGCATAAATAATCCCGTTGAATTGTTAAATCAAAATCTAAAAAAGGAAAACGATCATTACTGATATTAGATTTATTTTAATGGTCATAGATTTGTCTTTGTGTTATATGTTTTTTACATGTATATTTTAAATAATATTCAGGAAGTAGCAGTATTAATTAAAGTATACACGTTTTTTATGTGTGGTGATTTAGAGCTTTCACAATGAATGGAATTCCATCTTTGTTGAAGGCCTTGTATCAATCTCAAGTGGTAAATCCATTTAAATCAAATTTTTATCGCGTGTTTTCATTGCTGTTTAGACACACCACTGTCCCAGGTTAAGGGAAGGGTTGGGCGCTCACAAATTAGTTTAATCCAGCCACATACTTAATGTGCGTGTCACATAACAGGGACCTGTAGTCCAGTGGTTGTCGTTGTTTGAATAGTCATTTATTGTTATTCGTTGACCATTTTTGTCAATAGATTATGTCGATTGTCATGTTTTATAAACGGTTTCACAGTTTGTATTTTGGGAGCCTTTTACAGCTTCCGTTGATGTATGGACTCGGTTCATTATTGAAGGCCGTAATGGGACCTGTAGAAGTTTAAATTTGACTGTCATTTGGTGAATGGTTGTCTAATGGACAATCTTGCTACATCTCCTAGTTTTATATTTTGTTATGTAAATTCCCTCTGTTTTTCTGGTTAAATTTCATTCTCTCCGACATTTACCCCATATCTTTCATTTTCATTTTAATCCGTTCACATACTTAATGTGCATTTTCGAAGCCGGGAACCTGTAATTCAGTTGATTTCTTTTTGTGTTTTACTGTTGTTCATCGTCTTAAGTGAGCATTTATTGTTACGTTTGAAAGACATTACATTTTGTACCCTTTAACAACTTGCCTTACGTTGCTGATCTTTGTCAATCATTGAAGGGCTCAAGGTTACATGTAGATGTTAATAATTTATCCTTTTAGGATGGATGTCTAATACCACATCTATTTCTAATCCCCAGGATTACATCTATGAAACATTTTATATGCAAAATTAAAATTTAAGGAGCATATTTTTCTTGAATTAAAATATACTGGCATTTGTTTAACTTAAGCCGCTTAATGCATCTTTTATATCACTCTCGGCATAGATAGTTAACGGAACGGAAATAATATTTCTCTTGTCAGTAGGACAATTTTTCATTCTCTTTCTGTCCGCAATGAAGTTATCGTCTGTTAGAATACTTTTTTTACCGTGTTTAGAGATGATTGACACCACACTGCGTTCATCACATCAAGAAACATTTAAGTTTATCTATAGACTTTATTGTTCAGTTTTTCTGATTTTAAATAGTCTTTCGATCGTTGTATTTATTTTTGTAATGCAAAAAGACAGAAATCTTTAAGCTGATCTTAAAATAGTACGAATGCATTTCATTCGTGTGAACTCTCACGCATAATTGGTTACCATGGTTACATTGCGAATCTAAAAGCTGAGTGTCCATTGTATTTGAACCAAAGAACAACCTTATATTCTGGTCTCAATGACAGCGATAAAAATATTGAAATCCCTCTTTTTGGCAATGACGATTGTAATGACCAATATAACTCGAAAATATTTGAAAAAGTTCGATTATATATAAAACAAACCAAACGATTTTGAGATGCAAGTCAGCTTCCCTGTCTTCTTGTTTATTTGATCTTGTTAACCATTTGTTCATTTATTTTTTTATTATTTAGAATATACTTTGAAATATTGAATGTATTGTATTCGATGTGTATGCTTTGCTGTCAATTGTATGTTTATGACTTGTAGGGAGAGGACTTGAATAAGTTGATGTAACATGTGACCCTATTGTTTATTGGCAATAAAATATTATTATACTAAATTAAAAGCCTTTCCTACAGTCGAGATAGTTAAACCTGCATATTTTGATCCTTGATGAGAAAGTTTAACTATCGAGGCAATGCGATTTCCAATGGATAACAATATAAGATTTTGATTCTCTAATTATTTAACAGAATAATTTTGCCGCATTAAATTACAGGGTTGCCTAAAAAACTTCCAGTATCCGCTGTTGAATTTAACGTCGTTTTTCTAAGTCTGCAACACTGCACGGTCTGGTGGTGTGTTTATTGCAAAATAATTAGAAGAAATTATGCGTTATTGTCATGGGCATGTATAGTAATCAAAGGCATATATTGTCCTCTATCTATTGAATAGACAAAATGACGAATTGTTGAACGCTTGAAAAGACACTTTTAAGCCATGGATCAAAAGTTAAAAGACCTTTTAAAACTTAACAAAATAAAGCAGATCGTCAGATCGTCGGCATTTTGTTTTTTTTAAGTCAATGAAATATCTTGTACCAAAAAAGAAGTATTTTTTATTTCATATTTAATGCACTTTTTACACATTTTGAATAAACAGGTGACACAATTATTGGACAAAAGTTCTCAATAGCTTAACTCAGGCCTTATGTAAGTTATAATTACCTGTTTTTACGATTTTAATTTTAAACATGACCAAACAAATTTAACGAAAGCGTTGTTTTTATTCTAAAATTTATTAAAAAATTAATACAATTACAAATGTTTGAATAATTTGCTAGATATAATATATTTATCGGCAGTTTTGAAATTTTCCCTTTGATGTTGTCGCCTCCAATATCAGTCACGCGTGAGCCTACATTCATGATCCTGGAAATTATCAGGCAAGCGGTCACGTGACGTTGATTATGACGTTCCCGATAAAAAGAATGACAAACGTTTGAAAGGTCTCGTCTAAAATTATCATCCGTAACACAGCTAGTCCTGGCTGGCACGCTGAGACACTAATGATAATTTCAGTCTAGAACTTCAAAACGTCCATTATTCTATATATACAAGTTTGATATCTTTCATTGGATTTGTTTTATGCCTCACTTCAGGCGAAGTGGACATTAAGTTTTATTCTTGTCCGTACGTACGACCGTCTGTCCGTCAGTTCGTCAATTTTCGTCAATGATTTTTCGGCTTGTGTATGTTTGATTGATTTGATATTTAATCTAAAGAATTATCAGGATAAGTTGTAAAGTGTCTCCCTTTTCAGGGCCGTCGTATGTCTACTTTCTGATTGTCGAGACATTTATTTTCGTGCTGTTAACTTTTCGTCAAAGATTTCTCGGTTTGTGTATGTTGGATTAATTTGATATTTGGTCTGAAGCATTATCAGAGTTGTACCGTGTGTCAGGTCCATCATGTGTCTTCTTACAGTTTGCAGGAGAGGGGGCATCTGAGTCACATGGACATATTTTCTCTATGCTTTAGATCATGTCGATCACATTGACCGTCGAATTTTGAGACGTATTACCAGCAACAATGATATTATTATTTAGACCGAGAAGATATGTTTGCAATTGTTTTATTGTTTTATCCAGACAAGCTTTCGTATTCTGAAGGTTGAATTTTATATAATTAAGGTCGTGGTTGTGTTTGTTAAAATGTTTATATACCAAACGCTTACTTTTTTGCTTCTGTGAAAACTATAATGATGTTTTTGATTACTTCAAAAAAAATTTCCTGACGTAGTTGTCCTTACATATTGCAACATAAGGTAGGATCTCTGTGCAAGTAATCAAATGAACCAATGATTTCCTTTCATGTAATCATGTAATATTAGAATCAAAATACAACAAAAATGTCCACCGTAGATTATACTTTGTTATTTTTAATTAAACGTTGACGTGTTTATCATTTTTTGGCATTGCAGGATATTGTTTGTGTATAACCACGTCTTTTGTTATTAAAAAAAGTGCGCCGTTAGCCTTTAAAGATCTGGTATGCGTTGTAAATTTTGACGGTTAAACACGTGGAAGGGTTAAACTGGTTAATAGGATTCCACATCCCCCTAACAGTCCCAACAAGTGGTCAAAGGTAAAATCAGAGAAAACAAAAGCAGAAGAATACGAACTATAAACAGTCAACAACACCAAAAATGGAAATGTATCCTAAATTTGCATATACTCCTAAAATTAAAAATTTAGAAACTTCCATTTAATTTTTAGACATATTCTAAGCATCAATTAGGTTTATTGAACAATGTTTCAAAATAATTTCACATATTTTGCAAAAATGTTGAATTCTATTGTTAAAGGTATGAAAAGTTCATTTGATTGCGGGTAAAAATCCGAGCATAGAAAATTGATAAGGCTTTGGGATTATACTCAAATATTCAATATCTTTAATTTCCATGCTCAGATATTTCCCCAGACAAATATGAAGAGTTTTAGGGCCATTTGACCTTTCATGACCTCATTCCATATATGGTAGTAATCCTGACTGTTTATCATGATGTCACATTTGTATTCAGTTATAAACTTTTGTGACTTTCTGTTTGATTTTTATAGTTCGCCTATTACTGCTTTTTTGTTTCTTTGATTTTGTCCTTTGACCACTCGGTGGGGGAGGTTTGGGATCAGTAACCAAGTTTAGCCCCAACACAAGTCTCACGTGCCTGTCTCATATGTTGGTCTTTATGTTTATTGTTCTGTTAAATGTATATTTTGATAACATTCAGGTTAAAGCAGTATTATTTAACGCATACACGATTTTTTATTTGGGCGATTTATAGCTTTTCACAAGGGTTGGTATTTCATCCTTGTTGAAGGCCTTGTGAAGACCTCCAGATTTGTAAATTGCTCTGTTTTCTAGTGGTTGGAGTGCAGTCTCTTTGAAATTTACCCCATATCTTTTCATTTTCATATCATCGCATCTGACAAAGTTATAACAATTTAACAGTTTTGCACTACAAAAGAAGCATTTTTCAAGAAATGATTTCCCGCGATCTTTGGTTCACACAGTGGTTTAAAAGTAATACGTATGAAACTATGCAGAATGGTATAGAACTAAAATATACAAAATTGACGAAACTTATTTTCTGTAAAGAGGTATGGATACTTTCCATAGTTCACTAGTATGGCCATTTTCTTACAGTTATAAAAAATAACCGAACTTTTGTGAATGGTTAGTCTATGGTAAATACTTTTGAAAATATCTATCAATTTTGGTGAACCTGACCTATTGAAAAAGCTACTTCATACTGAACATTGCTTTGAAGCCTTTTTTCACACAATTGGGCAAACTGTTGCCAGTTAATCTTAAAAAGTGACACAAAGGACACTCACAACCAAAATAAGTTATTTATAGATGGTTTCCAAATGTATTCTCAATGTGTTTAGTACAAAACGATCTTGGATCTTAAGTGCCCTTCATAAAAATTTAGAAAAATAGGAAAAAAGCTGAAACCAATGCTGAAAGCAATCTTTGGTGAAATAACTATTTCAGGTTAAGGCAATTATGAAAGATCAGTAAGAGCAATCGATTTCGAAGCCATGTAGAAAAATTAAAAGTGAATAGAGTACAAAAGCTGCGATAATAAAGTATATACGGGGAAAAACAGAGACAACATTTGTATATACGAGTAAAAACAGAGACAACAATAAGAATGAAGAAGATTTATATTCAATATAGTTAATTAAAGCAGAATGGCAAAATGGAGCGTATGGTGCGAGGAAAAAATACGAGAAAAGAAAATATTCTTAAATTGAACGTTTTCTTCCTTTTGTTTTCGTTTTATCTTTTAGTTTGTTTCAAATTTGTATTGTCTCTTTGGACTATGAACTTTTAATTTCTCACATGGGTATTCTACAATGGACTTCACGAGAACCACTAGATACATTGGAATTCAAAATTGTACAGGTTTCTCTTAAAAATGGTTTTTACTTTGATGTCGGATTGTCGCTCAAAAGAGATTCAGTTTACCATTAAACCTTTGGAAAAACACAAACAAACAACTTATTAATCGATTGAAACAATCCGCACGACAATATAATTTACAGGGACAATCATTTTGTCGTTTTTTGATGTCGGCTTCTGTAGTATTATCCAGGATAATTGCTAGTTTGTTACTTCGATGACAGTTATTCAGGTTCATTTGCAGAGGATTTAACGAAAAAGGTATGGGAAAAACATACGAAAATATTCATTTGAGAAAAATATTAATTTAAAACACTACACTTTTCTTACGTTCAACCGCATTGTTGGTCTAGTGCTAGCGTACTTGCCCAAAGTGTGGGAGGCCGTGGATTTGATCCTCCACAGGCTCAAACCGTAGACATTAACGTCGACATTTTACCTTTGTATATAGACGTATGAAACAGCAGTGTAAAAACCAGTTTAACATAAATATGATAATTGGATATTTCCTATTCAACTTCTCGAAAATAAAAAATACAACAGCATATCTCGTTAAATGTGTAGTATATTCTTTTTCTTAAAATGACTTTTAAAGAGATTTTGTCATTGTGTGCGCATTTAAGCCACAAAAACAGAACAGAACAAAAAACCGTATAATGTGACAATAATGATTGCAATGAATCTTTTTACACATTTATTTTTATATAACTAATTATATAATTTGATTGGGTTAATAACAATAACTATAGTAGGACTTGAAAAAAAGAGTAGACATTCGATTTTGATGGGGTTCGGATTTGCCAGGTTATTTAACTTAAACAAATAAAGATATTCTACGGGGCTGGTTTTGAGTGAAATGAGGTTTTGTCAGGATTCGGTTTAGAGTGTTTTCAATGTGTTTTATTCCTCCTTCATTTTAATGAATTAATCATTTATATATGGACTTTGGTAAAAGATTTCTGACCAATTAAGTATTGACATTTTAAGTGTTACGACAAGAAAACACAATGATAGTATATTAAAAAAAAAGAATTCGATGTTACCAAAGGGGCATTAAGAAGTCGTTAAATCAGAAGACCGACAAGACATTGG
This sequence comes from Geukensia demissa, assembly GCA_034783895.1. NCBI lineage: Eukaryota > Metazoa > Mollusca > Bivalvia > Mytilida > Mytilidae > Geukensia > Geukensia demissa. Next base: position 3,914 of record JARWCS010337466.1, on the reverse strand, counting down.
CCAACAGAAAATAAACAAAAGACAATCATAGTTCATACAATACTACATTGAAAAATAAAGCTAGAGTAACACGAACCCTACAAAAACTAGAATTTGTTCAGGTGCGCCGAAAGAGTAAGCAACTCTTGCTCCACTAGAGGCACCCGTCGTGTTACTGAGTAGACAAAGCCACTGTATAGTTACAATCAATGTTAGTCACAACGGTGATAAGAACGGATTTGAAGTCAGTGGGAAGATATCTATTGTCATTTGTGAAATGGATATTTTTGTCGGTCTACTAAATCATAATGACGAACGAAAAATTTGGGGAGTGATGACTATAATCTTTCCTTGAAAAAATCGTGACTCAGTAGCTCTCTTGTCGCCAGCTGCCCTCTATGATAGGAAGCACAAGCCCTGGAGTACCGTGTCACTAAAAAGTATGCAGGTTGCTTGACAGGAACAAAAAGTTTACAATGTGAACATCGAAGTTATCTAACTGTTTTTATTGTCATTTGTAAAATGGGTATTTGTATCGGTCAACCAAATCATAATGGCGATCGCAAAATTTCAGTAATGATGACTTTAATTTTCCTTGAGAAACCATTAGCTCAGTAGCTTTCTTGTTATTTATGAACTTTTTTTAGTTAATCATTTCTAATGAGAAAGTGCCCTTTTAGACAAATAATGTATCAAAAATTTTAGCAGAAAAACACCATAAACAAGAAATTGAATTCAAGGAATGCACAAAGACCTGTAAATATATTTTGTTGCAACGGTGTGTTACAAACTCCAAGAATCATAACAAAAAAGGGATACTCAAAGGGTATAAGCCGAGAAGTACAATAATATGGTCCAAACAGAAAAGACAAAAATGCAATCAATCACTTACATTTACATATAGAAATCCAATTGTGTTTGGTAGTCTATATTTATGGCACAGTCATCTACAATGCCCATATAGACCTGAAACCAAAATGAGAAGCTATTTAAGCCTGCTGCGAAAAACAAGTAAGCTAAAGGCCATTTAATGTCTAGAGGTTTCTTGCTCAACCTCCCCCTTAACCTGAAACAGTGGTTTGACATACAAAATCCTTACGCATCAATTATTTTGGATTAAACTCTTGAAAATGAACTGCATAAAGTACGAAGACAATTGCAAATAAAACAAGAGATAACAAGGTCCATTGACCTTGTGACCTTGACAAATTACTAGTCTATTCCGAAAGCTAGTGGAAAGTCCAATCAAAACTGATATTATAACTGTTTTTTAATAATAGATCATCAATTGAAACCCGCCCAGTTAAAAGTTTAAATTATTAAATTTTAGGCCCAAGAAAACAAGACCTTCTTCAAAAGCCAATTTAATAAATATTTACAGCATGTAGGACAAATATGAAACGAAACATGTTCGAAGAAGTAGTTTTGAAGTAAGTTGTGGACCAGTGACTCAATGCTGACAAAGTAAACGACTACCTTTAAATACACAAAAAAAGATTTAAATGCCACAATTTAAAGACCTCCTTTACCAGTAAATAATTTTCAGAATATCAAAATTTATCATTATATTTACCAAAAAGATGACAGTTAACCTTTATGCACTTTTGAAGTAGCCAAATTGGCGAGTTCGGAAATAAAGCAATCATGATCGATGCCTAACAGCTAGTGTTGATATTGTAAATCGAAGCTAAGAATATATTGATAATGTTATCAGGTAGCCCACACAGTCAATACTTTCAGATAAATTAGTTTTAATTAGTAAAAAGGACAAAAACTGTCACGGTTTTACGGAAAATAGCCGAGATTACATAATTTATTTCTCTAGAAATATCATCATATTTCATTTTCCACCAAGTCTTTTCATTAAACTCTGATTTTAAACCAATAATATTGATTTACAGCAGCTCATTATTTTCATTTCTCCCTACCATTCATAGCCCACTAGGTTTATTTATCTTGTATTCCCTGAGTATTTTATAAGGACCTGTACGAATATCATAGGAGTATTGCTTCATTTTACTGCATAATACAGCAAGTATAATTCTGTTAACCTTGAGCAAATTAGTATCAACGAATGTGTTGCTTGGTTCTGTTGAAAGTTGGCCTGCGAAAAATATTGCATTTTCAAATCCATCATTTAGGTACTTCCTATGCTCAATTGATTTGTCTATTTTTGTTGTTGCATTTTGAAAGTTTTGCTTTTTTACATTTCAAGGAGTAATCTCTCATTAGTAGCATTAAAATCAAAACTGAGGAAGTCAAAGATCCAAACATAGCAAAGGAAGCACTCAAATCGAAATAGGAAGCCAAATCCGACGCAGGTACAACTACTAAGTGCGATACTTTTCGAAGCCTTCCCGTATTTTTACTTCTTTTGAATTTTCGAAAGTTACTTGATCCGATCAGTCTTATGAAAATTTTCTGTAATATGGTAGTGATGACCCTCAGCGTACACGTAAATCCCTGTTTTCCAATATTTGGTCCTGACCGTACCTGATGAAGGTTAATCCAAAAAAGCGCTTCGTAATCAGTAAAATATATAGGCATTTACTATCTTCGTTTTCTATTTCTCCAAAAAATGTTATTGATAAAAGAGAGAAATGCAAGACTTTTTAAAGAACTTGTTTCGTGAACCTAGGAAATCTAGTGAACTTAAGGCAACAGCTTAACGATATATTATGCAGTACACAATAAAAAAGATCGGATTGTGTCTTTCTGGCATATATTCCTTATTCTTTCTTTTAAACATGTAATAACAATACATGTGCAAAGATATTGTTTACACTTGATTTGCATCAAACAGATACAACAGATGAAATACATTAGCTGATAGTATCTCTTTTATTTTTATTCATGAGTTGACCAGCAAACCATGTGCTCATTAGGGAGTTTTGGCAAGCTTTTCGCCATCGCCTCCATTATAAAAAATTTGCTGACAATTTCCCTTTGACAGTGCATTTTTTAGAAATGTGGACGCGAAACATCAGTACAACGCCCGTTAGCTCGTTTGAGCGGTAAAACACAGTGGAAAAGAAGCACTGAAAATATCTTTTTGGTAAAAGTTAAATATTTATAATGGCAAAGATAATTATTTCTAACATACCAACACAACACACATTAGCGTTCATAAAATGTTAATCTTCTGTAATGAGTGAAACGAACAGAGGGTAAGTGGTGTTTCTGCCCTATTTATTTATTGACTGATATGCTTTATTTAACTATTTTGTAATTTGCTTTAAGCAAATTATGCGAATACAAAAAATAACTTCAAACTGTAGAAGTTTAATTTCGACTGTCATTTTGGTGGACGGCTGTCTCATAGACAATGATGCCACATTTCCTGTTTTTATATTAAATGCCTTAAATATCCACGATCGTTCTTTGTAATGGCGAACACATTTTCTAGTTTGGGAATTCTTATTTTTTCATATTCCAAAAATTGTTTTTTTTTATAATATGTTAACCTTGCGAATTTTATACCGTAAAAGATGATCTTTTATCGTATAGTAATATTCGAAAGTCAGAGGTAAAATACCTCTGTGTGATAAATAAATTCACAGTCTTCAAATAGTAACTTCCTACAAGAAGGTAACATGTACTTTCCTGTCTTAAGGGGGTTGGGGTGTCTGAATAAAAATAGATAAAATTTGTATATACTTTGTCAAAAGATAACATATGTTGTGCTATTCAAAAATATATAATCAAATGTCTATGTTATAGAACTCGTTTTCAAACAACGGGTTGTGCAAGAACCTCCATTTTCTGTTGATAACATAGGGAAAAACTACACTTTTCTTGAATTCTATAAAAAACAGGTAAAGATAGCTTTTATTATATTATTTTTTATATTTAAAAGTTAGGATCACCGATCTCATTTTCTTGCTACATTAATAAATCTTTAATTCCATAGTGCATTCCTTTATAAAATAAAGTCA
>JARWCS010337455.1:0-11755 GCA_034783895.1 Geukensia demissa | reverse complement strand
AATACAAAATAATATTAAAGGATCAAAATATAATTAAAAATTAATTTCATATCTTATTTAAAAATAAAGATTTTTTTCAAAATAGACCAAATGGGAATAACAGTTTTTTCACAGTTTTAAAATCACCATACGTCCGTAACTAGGGCAATATTTATTCTGTCTGGTTGTTTTTCGCCTGTCACAATAAAATACAATAAAACACAATAAAATATTTTAAAACACGCGTCGAAAAAAGTTATTGGTGTATCATATGTAAAAAGGTGCACTCGTAAATGCTGTCCACTAGAATTAAACTATTCCAAGAATTGCCTAATTAGGGGTTTAAACTTTGCAAAAAAGAAAGGTGAAAAAATTGACATGCGATAGTGTGATATAGATGTGGTCATAAGGATGGTAAAATAACGACTGAATTTCTAATGGTTTTATACTTGATTGGCTTGATTGGTTGGCTTGACCCTACTTTAGATTGGACCCGTCCGGCATACTTAATAGGAACAAAAAATATCACTGAAAAATGATGGGAGAATTATATTGATTGCTTGATTGTTATTTAACGTCTAGTAGCAAATATTTCATGCATTTTCAAGACAAAACAAGTAATCAAACAATAAATCATAAAAGGGGCTAGTTAGTGTTAGGTCGAGGAATTTAATAGCCACGGGATGCCAAATTGGGACTGTTTGGTAGAGGCTGGAAATTTAGCCATATGCTTACCTATGGACCACTCATTACGAGCTACTGCAAAGGGATCTTCAACGTTCTAAGAGCGTGGCATTTTCCCAATACGTGGCACGGCGGTAACGTTCCCGTCCGATCGAGACGGGTTGAGAATATATACATCCCGCTCAACCAGCGGACACCCTTTTAGGAGCGATTGTACCTCCTGACGGAGAAACCGAGCAACTTATTTCTTTACCGCGGCTACTCTTGGGCAGGTTCAGTATTTAAATATTCTGCTGAAACGGCCTATTATATATCCCGACCTCCCTCGTGGGGAGGGGGTTATAAAATCAATATCTCACAATAAAATACGTCTTTTACACAAAAGAATGAGGAATAAGAGACGTATCATCATTATTTTTGCTTTGACCAAAACTGAGGAAATTTGTTCTAGACGGCAAAATGCTTTATTTAAAGGAACTGGAATGGACTTTTGGACATGCTCATTGCATTTTTACTTCACAACCTCGTACAAAAATAAATATTTCAAATAAAGAAAAAGTTGAACCAAACAGAATCGAAAATCTTTCAAGCACATGAATTATTCAAACATGGAACTATTTAAGTATTAAACGTATTTGGAAGACGTGTTCAGCTGTGAAAGCGGTGATTTCTTATTTACAGAAAGCACCGGATGCAGTAAGAGCCGATAAATTCCATAATAGTAATTCCAATAATGGATGTTATAGTTTATTTGTTAATGGACATGATATGTTTTTGATACGATCAACTTTAACACGACATTTTTTCCAATTCTCGATTCAAACTTTCAAATGGAATTCAATACGAAAATGTGTTTGTGTACAACATTTAATGTTTTTTTTTTATACAGATTCAATCAATGAATCACAAAATACCCATCTAAATTTGAATCAATTCGAATGTTGAAATAGAAAGCAGATAGGATAATATGATCACATGTAAGAAGTCTTGTCGTGACTTCTTTGTGATCCATTTGGGAATGGATGTTCCAGCAATCAAATTCTGTCTAAAATGTGATTAATTTCGTTAGAACATTATGTCTGAGATAGGACACATATAATCGGGTATCAAAACAATAACAATTTATAGATAGGGATCGATAAATTTCTAAGACCTAATGTCCGGCAAGTTTTGCATGATCATTCGTAGAATAATGTAACTAAAGCAGCGAGGCATTAGCAAGGGATTATTTTTTCATTAACAGTGGTGATGGAATCACTTTTAGCTCACATAGCCAAACACCACTTGGTGTTCGTCGTCCGTCTGTCCGTCCGTAAACTTTTACAGTTTCATCTTCTCCTCTGAAACTGCTAAGCCAAATGGAACCAAACTTTACAGGAAGCATTTATGGAAGGTCCTTTTCAAAGGTTCCCCGTTTTGTCCCGATTGGACAAAACCATGGCCGCCATGAACGATCCTTGTTTCTGATAATAAAAAATCTTCTCTGTAAAAAAAACTTGGCCAAAAGGATTAATATTTGATGTGAAGCATCTGTGGAAGGTCCTTCATAAAGATGTCAAAAATCTTGGCCGCTCGGACAATTCTTGTTTCTAATTGGCTGATACATTAAAATCTTCTACTCTGAAACCGCTCGGCAAAATGTATAATTATATTTGATGTGGAGCATCTTATGAAAGTCCTCATTTCGTCCCGTGGCCGCCATGGACGGTTCTTGTTTTTTTGATTGCCTGATTCATTAAAAGTCTTCTCATCTGAAACTGCTTGGCCAAATGGATTCATATTTTATGTGGGACCTTTATGAAATTTCCTCTTTTCGTCGGAAAACATGGCCGTCCGATTGTTGTTTCTGATGGGCCAAAAAATAAAAAAACGACTCGGTGGGTGGCTGTCTCATGGACAACCATTCCACATTTTCTATTTTTATATAAATTACAATTTTCAAAACATCTACAGGTTACACCGAGGCCTTCAAATTTGCACACATTTCCATAACATTTTTGCCTACTGGAATTTAATTACGAAAAATACTAAGAAGTATACTTGCATGTTTTGAATAGCCCCAGCCTAATTTGTGAACCAACTCGGCGGCTTGGCTCAAATAAAACCCCAAAACATCGATCATTTTCATTGTAAAAATATAAATCATGAATCAGTGATTTTGATCTCAAATACCATGTCTTGCTATAAAAAAGAAGTTACTTAAAATCAAATCTCCCTTCAGAGACCTCAATAATTATTAAAAATTTAAATATAATTTAATCCTCATTGTGAAATTTATTTAACTCACAATATCATTGAATATCGCAAAACTTGAAAAAATTCTGACTTTGTGACCATCCCCTCTTTATAATCCAATGTAGAATTTCTAGAGATAAAAGACTTAGAAAATTGTTATGTTATAAAAGATGTGAAACACCACGTCTCCTATTTTTATACTTAGAACTTTCTTTTCTGTAAAAAATACAATATGTAATACAAGAATTATTTTATGTCTGTTAAAAGACTATCTAATCTTAAATCTTGTCCGGAAGTGTTTCCAGTGACATTTGTTTGCCCGCCTGTGATTCAAGACGACCACCACTTGTCAAAAAGAGAAAGTAAAACTTGATTTCACCAAGTTCATGAGAGCATTTGGTTTGGTTTCATTACAAACTATAAATATTCTTTTTTATTGTAGGCAGCAGTTAAAAATATGCTAAATGGCGCCAGTAAATCTAACAGACTGTCTTCTTGGAAGACAAAATGCGTCAAACCAAACGACAGATTCGTATGAAACAACGACAGAAACCATCGAAAAATCAGAAATCCAAGCTTTGTTATATATCGTTATAACTCTCCTGTTTTATTCTCTTGGGATAATAGTTGGAATAATTTCCTATTTGAAACGAGAGAGACGGGAAATGGAAGAAGACAAAATATACGATCAATATGTTGCTTCCCGTCAAGATCCGGTATGGAGTTCTAAGTACGAAAAGGTCCAGCAAGTGATTTCGAGGCTTCAAGCTTTAGAAAGAGAAAAAGCAGCCAAGTTGAACAATACCTCAATAATTGAACAAGAAACTAAAAAACTCTTACAAAGTGACCAAAACAAAAACATGCACTCGGACAATGATAAATTGAAATCAAAGCGTTCACTAAAATCAACTCTCAAAGTTAAATTTCATGCTTCCAACGAATCGGTAAACAAAAACGACAAATACTCAGATGTTGTGAAACTGTCAAACAATGATGATGGTCACAGGACAGAAGAATCGCAACACGACTTCGTCACTTAAAATTTACAGTCGTCAAATATCGATTGATTCGATCCGTACCTCCGTTAATGTAAGGAATCGACCGAAGTTGTGACGAATTGTTTTTAATAAAATACTCGTGTTATGTTTTTACATGTGCTTCTTAATAGATTTGACATGTGTCTTGAATGAAAATTATAATATCAGAACCCCCTTTTCACCCATGAAACTGATATGCCATGGTAGCCATTATATTATTTTAAAAGGAAATCACCCAAGGTTATTCCAATACACAGAGCACTGGTTATTTCTTCTTCATATTCTTAAATGCCAAATTTACTAATTATATTGTTCCACCACATATTTTGAGAAAATTGTTGGAATAACTTGATTCGGAAAAACATATTAATCAATGAGGTATAATAACTTCCCCCGTCTTTTTTCCCTTGCATGACCATTTCTTGCCATCATAGCCAAATTAACTTAGTTAACGATGGTACCTAACAGGAAAACTTACCTAAAGCAATCTGGTTGTGGACCATAATGGTCACCTTTCAATCTTGTACCCTACAATCTAAGCAGCCAATCAGAATTGTAAGAGGAAACAAGAGAAACCGAAGTGCCAGAAAAAAGGGGTTTAGTCGACAGATACGGCAATCTCGAGAACATGAATAAGATTGAATAAGACACCTACTGTACATATAAAAAAGCAATCAACTTGCTCTATGATTAAATCGGACTCTACCAGAATTGGACATGGGTGGTCCGAGAGGATAAGCAATGAAGGGAATACAACCTCCCGGTGGAGAAGTGAAACAGTCTGGTTTTAGGTTACTGTGAAACTGAAATACCGACCGAGAAGATTGTGGTATCAACCGTAAAATATCAACCAATAACAGCATATACCTGTTTTAGCTTTATCTGTGTCAACGACCCAGCTTTGTCGAGAAAATAGCTGTATTGGACACTTGCTCTTGAAAGGTGTATGAGTTTGGAGATCTATGCACCATAAGCTAGAGCAGTTGGAATGTTACTGCCAATGAATTAGAAAAAAGACTATTGAAAAGTTGAAGTCGTCACGTTTATCATATAATTTGGTTTAAAGCTTCATCTATTGTCTAATTCAAAATGAAGATCAAAGTATGAGGCAGATTTTTTAGTTTATGTCGAAGTTGTTTGATTGCTGAAATTAAAAGCTTTGAGAGCGGTTTGGTATAACCACAGTAGTCAATCTAAGCTTAACATTGAAGCCAACAGGAAATTCACCTATAATAATTTAGCCTGAACTACCAAGAGGATTAGAACCCAAATTAGTTTGAATGTTTTTACAAAGTGTCCATTAAAAAAAATTCCACAATGAAAAGCAAGATGGCCGTCAAAGTCGAACTTAATTAACATAGGACCTTGCAATGGATGACATACTAGGGTTTTTCAATGAAATTACTTGTTTTAAAAAATGCATAATTTGTGTTAGGGGATCTGAAAACATTTTTCATTTAAAATTTGACAATGTCTTTATGAATTGTCTATGAAAAACGTTTGGAACTATGACAGCATTGTAGTGTTCATAGCAATATTAGAAGAAATGGCACAATGGTTCAATTTAGAACAGAATTTAAAAGAAACAAAGGGTCAGACAAAAGGGGGCAAGTTGACAGACAAGGCAACCCCCGGGAACATGAACAACGGACATGACACATACTGTACATAAAAACTGAAAAAAAACATACAACTATAAACAATGCGGACTCCTCAAAAACCGTGGATGAACTCTTGTAGTCCTGAAATGTAAGCAGTACCTACCCCTTTAAATACACCTAATATATTGTCAATTTTCCAATCCGGTATTAGTCATTTCAGTGTAGAAAGAAATGTTTAAAGGGATTAAAACCTCCAGGCGGTGAAAGTGAACATCCTGCTGTTAGATTTTTCTGCAATGTAACAAGAAAAAACCCGTCTTTATCTGTAAAACGGATATTCCATACCAACTGACAACATCGTGGTGCCCACCATAACATTTTTGGATTGATGATATCTAACATCGATTGTGACTATATACCGGCTTTGACTTGTGAGTAACACGGCGGGTGCCACTAGTGGAGCAGGAGTTGCTTACCCTTCCGGAGCAACTGAAATCACCATGGTTTTTGTAGGGTTCGCGTTACTCTATCTTTTGTTTTCAGTGTAGTGTCGTGTGTTCTATGTTTGTCTTTCGTTTTATTTTGTTTGCCATGGTCTTGACTGTCTTCCGACTCAACGATTTCTGTCTACCCCTTTGGTATCTTCGAAGTCCTTTTTCAACCGAGGTGCAACATATCCAAGTTTGAGTGGTGTCTGTACCGACGACTTTACTACGTCTAAAAATGGCTGTATTGGACACATGCACTAGAAAAAAAATCATGAACTGGGAGATGCATACGCCACAGGCTTGGGCAGCTGGAATGAAAATGACAATGAACGGGAAGTTGACTTTTGGAATGTTGAAGTAATCACATTAGACATATAGTCTTCTTCAATTGTCAAATATAAGATGAAGATCAAGGTATGAGGCAGACTTGGAAGTGTCTGATGTGTCATTAATTTCAAGCCTGATTAAGGCAGACGAATTGAAAATCTGAATAACGGAAGCTGAATTTAAGGTATGGGTTAACTTTATTCCGCGATGGCTCTTGAAGAAAATTTTTCTGAAGTGAATAAATAAAAAGATTGGCTTGCAGCGGAGCACATTTAGTGCCCATTGGAATGCGATCTCGTCCAGCGAACTGAACAACTATGTTGTCAGTTATAAAATCTAACATTTTTATAGTAAGAATATTTTGGTTCTGCCAACAACGATGTATTTGAATCGTCTTTTCCGTTCTATTTACGGAAGTAACTATGAACTTGCGTGGGTTATCGGTATAGGGGGTAGAAACGTCCAATATTTTGATGTTGGTACAAGAGGACAAAGGTCTTGAGGTTAGAATGTCAATCAGTGATATATTTCACCTCTAAGATAGTTTGTGTCCTAGTATTTCTGGCGGCCTTCTTGTTAGTTGTTTAATTGAAGCCAAAAGCTTTGATAGCGGCATGGTATAACGACAGTCAATCTAAGCTTAACATGGAACCCATTAGGAAATAAACATGTAATTTAGCCAAGTGGATTGGAACCCAAATTAATTGGAATGTTGTTTTATATAGTCCTCTTAAAAAAACCTTTACGAAGCATTCCACAATGACAGCAAGATGACCGTCACAGCTGAACTTATTTAACATGGACTTACTATATAAAAATCACTTGCTCCAACTGTTTTGTCTAATCAATATCAGCGGGCTTGGCTAGATAAAAATGAATACCTTGTATTATTCGACCTGAAAAATTTCTTCATTTTAGACTTGACAAAGTTATTAAGAATCATTGAAAAGCTGTTGGCACTATGACAGCAATGTTAAGTTCATAGCATAGCAATTTTAGAAAAATAGAGTGGTTCAATAGAATTTAAAAAAGATTGAAGAGTTATTCAATAGAATTTTTTTTAAAAATTGAAGGGTCAGACAAAAGTGGGCAAGTCGACAGACACGGGAACTCGGGAACACGAATAAGACCGGACATGATGCATACTACACTATACATAAAAAACTAAGAAAACAAACCAAACTTAAAACTATTAACAATGCTGATCCCACCAAAAAACAGAGGTTGAACTCTGGTGGCCTTGAAGTGTAAGCAGTGCCTGTCACTTTAGAGAAACCCACTAGCTTGTCAATTTTCTAATCCGATATTGGTCATCTCATGGTAAAGAAAAAAAAAACGGTTTTAAGGGATTAAAACCTCCAGGCGGAGAGAGTGAACAGCCTGTTTTTAGGTTACTCAAAAATTTCACAGGAAAAGATTCTACTTCATTTGTGAAAAGGATATTTCATACCAGCCGACAAGATGGTAGTGTCGACCATAAAGTTTCTAGATTGATGCTTTCGACCGAGGATCAACATATTTGTTTGAGCTGTTTATGTACAAACGAATTAGCTCTGTCTAGAAAATCGCTGTATTGGACACATGCTCTGGAAAACAGAATGAACAGGGAGAAGTATACGCCATACATTGAGGCAGCTTGAGTGTTACAGTCAATTATCGGGAAGTTGACTATCGGAATGTTGAAGTCATCACGTTCGTCATAGAGCTTCATATTGAGTCTTCTTCTGTTGTCTAATTCAAGGTAAATATCAATGTATCTAGCCCATTTGCCAACAATGATTTATTAAACTCACTTTACTAACTCATTGGTTTAACTACTGAGAAACTTTTGTAAAACCATCTTTAGGTCTTCTTTCAATTTTTTGCAATATCCTCTTGTTAACCAACATGGTCTCCTGTTCTAAATGTTCTTGAACACTTCTTTCTTTCAACTTATTTAATCAGAATATCTTCCGCCAAACAGAAATGATGCAACCAACTAAGCTATTACTAATATTCCGAGACAAATTAAAATGAGAAAATTTCAAGACTTGATTTCGATTTTTTTTACTTTCGGAAATATTTGTATACAACACAGTTTAGAAAGATATCCAGTTTAGTTTACTCTATTAGCTACTTTTGTGAACAATTTCTTCTAAACATGTTGCAGCGGAGAGTGACGGTATCACTGCCAAATTTGTACTTTCAAAATTATAAGTTATTCCTTCTTTATTGTAGTCTAAGCCCGATAACTCCAACACTATTTTAATACACTGGTGCAATACTAATAGAACTCGTTTTCTCTATTACTGGTTTTTTTTAATTGCTACCAGAAAACGTTTCTAAATCACGAAATCTTTAACACAATAATACCCGTTTAACTGAATTTTTATCTTGGCCCTATAGCGTGTCTGATTAATGTGCATCCGGAAATGCGCCTCACACACAGTTAAACAATGCTTTGTTCACCTCTGTTTTGTTAAAAAAGATGCAAACGCAGAGACAAATATTTGGTTCTAGGGAGGGACAAACCTTATTTTGTTATTAAACACTCTGATTTTAATTAAAAGTACTCTGAAGATAAAATTTCCAGCATGCTAGATTTCTTTATTGACGACATTTTTGTAATTTGAGGAGGACGTGTGTTTCAACAGACTGCCGGCATCCCAATGTTGCGCACCATTTCTCACCGAATTATTCCTTTTCGTATGAAGCTGACCTGATACAGAGCCTTCTGCTGAAAAAGTAAAATGTTGGCTTAATCTTTTGGTTTCACGTTCGTGCTTTCACTAAATAATTCTAAATTTGGTGACTAGTTGACCGCATCTGTCAATTTGAACTTAACATCAAGGATACTACAAAAACAAAAGGGTCTGCTTTACACATTGGCTTATACTTAGAAATTTACGATAAGGGCGGGCTTAGAACAAAACTTTACGACAAGAGGGAAGACTTTGATCCTCCCATTGCAAATTTCCGTTCATGTCTAGCAACATTCCACCCGCAGCTGCATACGGAGAGTATATTTTTCAGTTGATACGCTACTCCAGGGAGTGTGCTTACTATTAGGACTTGATTGATAGAGGGTTGCTGCTGACAATAAAGCAACTGAACCAACTGCTTTGCAGGGAAAGATTGGTGCCGACACTAGCTTTTCTTTTATTCTCAGAGACATATAAGGATTTAAAAGAAGACGACAGTATATACTTAGGACGTGGGACCATGCATCTAATTTGACCCATAACGACGATATATTCGAAATATAAAACTTGCAAAAAAGGTGACAAAATATGTATAGGAAAAATATCAGTCAAGACCACATAAATTCCTGAAACATCAATTCCAAATGCGTCCCCTAAAGTCCTGATAAACCGAGAGATATAAAGGTATAGTCGGATGCAATTATCCAGAAAAATAAAAAAGAAGTATGATTCTAATCAGTTGGACGCTGTAACAACAATCGGTATAATAATAGGTAAAAAAGGACTAAAAGTCCTGCATTTGAAGGATCCGAAACTAAAAGTATTATGTCTGAAGGATCCTGGACTAAAAGGCTTAGACCTATATAGGGACTAAAAGCACACATAGAAGGATAAATTAGTTAATAGTGATAAGTGGTACAAACATAAAGAAAAAAGAAGACGGTCAATGTACGAGAGAGATATCGAAAACCTAGTTCTTGTACAAATATAACCAAGGTACAGAAAATAATATATCGGGATAATAACGGAATAAAATATCTTGAAGTAACAATAGACGAGATCATTGTAGTGTCTGAGCTAACAAGGATGGATTTAGCGATACTGCCTTCGATCATGATACTTTTTTCTATAGCATTAGTACGCCGAGGTATAAATATAATATAACGAACTCTATGAACCCCTTTTTAATTAAATATTTTGTTAATTTTGTTTACATGTATCAGGGTTACATAGATAATCATGTGGTGCCTAAAAAAGATTACGTCTACGAGATAATAGAGATTAGAATTAAAGTAGTTAGGCCCGTGACGGAGGATGTCTTGGAAAATACATGTAGTGCCAGGATTTAAACTGTATTATTATGTGCGGTTCAATAAGACAAAGTTACGGTTTAACTCCAAAATCACATTATTTGTTGCTTCGGGCATAGTATCTTGTAATAACTTTTCTGTTGGTTTATATTGCGCTGAAAAAGGAAAACGTATAAATAGCCAATATCTTACTAATATACAATTAGCTAAAGATCAATAAACTCTAATTATAAGTCAAAAAGAGCAAAATATGAGTCCTGCGACAACAGATACTTCCAAGAAAAAAAAAAAACAAACTTGTCCTAATACTTTTTACCAATGGTGAAAAATATAAAATAAAAACATAATGTAACGACAATATAATGGGATATTATCAAGGAGTAATAAAGACTAAGGGTAGATGTCTAATCAGAAAAACTAATAAATAAAAAGGAATTGCAATTTAATTCATTTTGACTTTCCGCCAGTGTGTAGACGGACATGAAGTACATACACTTTATATGTTGACTTTGTCTTGTGGAATACACAGACAACAATCGAAATTGGAGAAAGAATGGATAATTTACATTTGAAAATTAAAAAGTTCCCTTTTAGTCGATTTTTATAAAACGAACAATGCTAGATCATCCAAATTTAATCGCAAACTGTATTTTATATTGAGTTATTTGGTAAAAATTTCAAATGGATCCAAATAATAAAACAAAAGTAATTTAAAATAAACCTTTCTGTCTACGGACGCTGGTGACATGCCCACAGCAAACACAGAATGTTTGCAGCCGTATAAAAGTGTTGGATTTAAAAAAAAATGTCACAGACTGACGGACAAAAGGAGAATACAGCAATATAGCCGAAATTTCAAAATTGACAAAAAATACCAAGTAAATATTAAAAAATCCTTTCACCTTTATAAGAAAACTGGTAGGACCATGAAACCCAAAAATTAATCCCACACCATATAACATACAAAGGGTAATTGTCTAAAAATATCATGACAAAAATGATAAACTGTGTCACAGACAGAAATCACCGTAATACAAGTATTTTTAGGTAATCTAGGACATATTTTAATCAGAAACCAGTGAAAAAAATTCACACTAAATTTTATTAATAACATCTGTGTCACAACTGACCCAAAATAAGCTTCTTTGTTATGCAAGTGATTAAATTTGGTTAATCATGATTTAGTTCGTGGATTCAAAGCTTTTGTTCCTTTTGTTATCGTTTTTTTTCTTTTGTTTGTTATAAATTTGTCTTGTTTCTTTGGACTATGCAATTTTGGTCCCTCGCATGGGTATTCTACACTGAGTATTCTTGTCACATTGCTAGAAAAGGATTTTCCTTAAAAATCTCTGAACGAAATATATCGCCAAATTAAGGCAAGTGTGGAGACATTTTGCATTTTTGTACGAGGTC
>JARWCS010337444.1:0-11755 GCA_034783895.1 Geukensia demissa | reverse complement strand
AGGTTAAAGGATAGATTATGTCCTTTTTACTCAGTGTCCTGGAGCCAAGTGCTCTTCAGTATGCCAAAAATACCTGATAAGCATTAAAGTATCATCATTTCCCTATGAAATAAACTCATCTTCAAAGATAAAGGCCTTACAATAAGGTTATCAGAGCATCAGATGAAGAGAACCTGGTTTTTCTTTATGGCCTACATTCGTGGGTACTGGACTGGTTCCCGTAATTGGGATAATGTTGCATGTCCATGGGACACTGATGTCCACACCCTTGCAAACAGGAAGTAGACATATGGACAATCATACCACATCTCCTATTTCTATTGGTGAAACTGAAAAGGGGAGATAAGTTACAACCTAATAATGCTTGAGACCAAATATCAAATCAATCCAACAAAAAGAAAAATGTTTGACGAAAATGACAGACATATGGACAGGGTCAAAACTTAATGCCCCAGTCGCCTAAAGGCATTAAATAAAAAACAATTCTCTATAGGCTTGTTACTTTTTTAAAAATCTCTTTTCTTAAGTTGTAAAAAAAAATGGTAGACTTTCTTCTTTTGTGGTATGACCACATTATATATTCTGTGTTAGCGATGTTTTGGAGTGTACAGTCATGTTTTATGACAATGCCTGCTTTACACATCAGAATTTATTTCCGACATTCTCAATGGGGACTTAATATTGTATAAATATAAATGGTACCAGTCAAGAGATATTTTCAAGTACATGAAATTTTTCAGATTTTCAAGAGTTATCTCCCTTTATGAACACACTTGTAACTTATATCTTGAAAGTGGTATCTATTTTCACAGATAGAATGTTATACAATGAACTTTATACCTGATAATAGCATAATCTTCTGATTTGCATGAAATTGTGTCACAAAACCATTTACTATGTTAATTATTCCTGATAATAGCATATTTAAATTTTACGTGCATAACTTTATTTCAAAATCCTATATTTTTGTAATTTTCACATAAAACTGTAAATGATAGAGAAAAATTATTGCAGCAAATATGTTTTAAAAACTATTTTATGACTTAAAATGTCAAAATAATGACCAAAAGAACCTATTTAGCATGTATTCACCTTGTTTGTTTAATAAGACTCAGTTTAGACAGTGTACTTAACATATTATCATGATAAAACTTTATATTTGTCTTAATTGTATATTCATCTTTATTGCATAATTTTTTTCTCAAAAAAGGGTATGCAATTAACAGGATCCACTGTACTTCAAAACTGGACTCAAATATATTACAAACAAATCGGTTTTCTACCATGTGCCACTGCCTGTCTGATTCTTATATGGAATAGTACTTAATCAGTTTCCTGATCATTTCTGATGTCATTACATTAGGTTTACATAGTTTTATCAAAATCAGAGAGTTTTTAGGAGGAATTGTGGACACTTATATCGGTGAAAAAAAGTCAAAATATTCATATATTCTGCAAAAAATTGTAGGATTAAATTTCTAACCACATGTACATCTCCATTATGTAATCAAACATTCCAACATCCAGCAATCCGTTTAGTAGGAGTTGCAGACAATGCATTGCCCCATATAGGGGTGAAAAAACAACCAAGTCCAAACACCTATATTTTCCAAGAAAATAGTCAACAATTTAATTCGTCATTACATGCACATCTCCATTATGTAACCTAACATTCCACCATGTTTTATCAAAATCCTTCGTGTCATTTAGGAGGAGTTCCAGGGGTGAAAAAACAACTAAGCCCAAATATCCATATTTTCGGCAAGAATTAAATTCCTCACCACATGCACATCTAACAATCCACCAAGTTTTATTAAAATCCTGCAAGTCGTTTAGGAGGAGTTGTGGACAATGTATTAAGGACAGACAGACAGAAAAACTAAAGGATGGACAGACGGATGGGATGAACAACAGATGGACAGACAGACAGACAGGGGGAAACCTATATACCTGCAAAACTTCATTTGCTGGTGGTATAATAATAAGGGCACACATCAATTTTTCTGAATTTCAAGTATAAAGGGTGATCTTGAAAGCAGACTTGTAATTTACTTAAAGTAAAAATGCCCATGTTTATATATGTAAAATCATATAAAAAAATATAACACACTGACTTATATGTAAATGTAAGGACAAAAAAATTACTGTTGGATTATTAAATCATTTATATAATGCCCATTCCTCATATTTTAAAAAAAGTTATGCTTCTTTATAGTAAGTTCTGATTACTGCTAATAATCAAACAGTGTTTTCGTTAAGAGCCGGAAGCCTGCGAATTTTGCCACCTAATATTGTTATTTTTTCGGCTACTTCATTTTGGAGAACAAAAAATATATTGGTTCAGATCAATTTTGTGCAATTTTCTTCAGCAGATGAGGGCTTAGGCTACCCCAGACCCTGACATTCAAATCTTTTCCACTAACACCCATAAAAATTTCCTTCTATTCAAAAACTTAATGAAAACACTGTATTCAAATTAGCACCACAGCACACAATAAAAGTGATCACAGTACATGTTTAACTATCCCTGTAATTACTACAGTGGTCTACAAACATTTCTGCCTACATCAATCAATAATGTAATCATAAAATTACATGAAATTACTGTCCTTAATGTAGCTACACAGTACACATGTAATTACTGTAATTATTCAATCCTGTATATATTTCTGCTTACTGTATACAGTCAAACTTATATTCAGAGGTCACCTGTGGGAAGAATAATAGGTGACCATTTAAGACAAGTGACCTCTTAAATACATGTAAAGTTCATTCGTGATAAAATCCCAAGGAATTGGGAATGCAAATGACGGCCTTTCAAATCAAGTGGCTGTTTAATAGAGGTGACCACATTGGCAAGTTTGACTGTACTGGGAAGTTATCTCTTCACATTATTTTTGCAAGCTGCTGTTGATCTGGTTTTTACCTGTCTATAAGTATTTATGTAAACATCCCTGATTAATTGTAGGAGTTACATCATAGTCTACAAAATGTAATTACTCAAAATACATGTAATTACTGTATTATTTGATTATCCCTTAGAATTTTTACATCACTATTGGACATATTCAGCAACTGTTTTAAGATTTCATCTGTGTGTTGTCCTAATGTTGGTGGTGGAAGTGTTGGTTTCATCTTACAATCATTGTACTTCACTGCCATACCTTTGAAAATAGACATGTTTTTAAGTCCTATATTTTCATATCATCACTTATTCAAACAGGATATCTTAGGCCAAAATTAAAATATGATCAAATATTGTTTGTTTCCCCAACACTGACTGATTCTGCAAAAAATATGCAACTCAAATAATTTTTTTTCATTTTTCAGTTTCTTGTCAGATGAAACTAATGAAGCTATAATCAATAATTAAGAGTAAAAAATAATCATGAAAAAAATATTTTTTTTCCCTACACCACTTACCTTCACCTGGCTTGGTAAGGTTGGGTTATGTGAACAAACAATATATTAATTTGGCCTTACACATTTATAGTTCTTTAATATTTTGTTTTTCTGTATATGTTTTATCTGTACTTAATGCATTGTTGATTGGTACAGTTTGATGTAAAGATGTGTACTTTTTAAGACTCCTGTACACCTCTATTGTGTACTTTCTGTCGTGTCACTGCTTTAACCTCTCGCAAACACTGATTTATAGTAACTTGTCCTTTTTGTGTGAGAACTGTTTCAATGAGAGTGTGGTGGCATGTTATGTCTGGGTAAAGTAGCACGTCTTTTTGTAGAATATTGCTTTGTGAGTTAGCATGCTAAAACCCAGCTCAGGGTGTCGGTCTAGTACAATGCGAGTTAATTCATGATCACTCATTTATATGTTCTTGTCCTAAATATCCATGAAATACTTGCCAGCATTCAATCAATTAATCAAATGGGGAACAGTATTTTATAGAATTTTTGTCCCTTATTGCAAATATGTAAAGTGTTAAATGTCCTGTGGTAGATTGGCTAACTTACCTGGTACCCTAACTTTTCCTGCTGTCGAATGATCCATTTCTAAAATCATATTGTTATGTAAAGTCTGCAACAAAAACATAAACAACATCCATTTATTATACATGTATTCATTTTCATGCTGTATACATGCATCTGTTTTTATGCCTTCCAATCTTAAACATGTATGACAGTAAAAAATGCGAAGTTTTTGCCTATTTAAATATGTATTGTCAGAAATCTCTATTTTACGGATGCTCAGTGTTGGCAATATTGTTTATTTGCCAGTTGAATAAACTTCCTATGTTTTGATTCTAATGCCACTGATGAGAGGTTACTCCTTGAAATGTAAATAAAGCATACAGAAATTCTCCATATTTATTCAACATTGGTTATTTTGTATTTTGAAGAAATTCATATCTCACCAAGCTATACCTGTTACCTAGAGGATATGCAAAATTTAATCAAATCTTACATCAGACTGCTAAAAAGTGATGCAGGAAAATATGAGATTATAGATTATTGATTATTGAATGTGTACAACCACATGGTGACAAATGGGATAGCAATCCACAGTAAACAAAAGCATAAATAATGAAGTTAAAATAAAATTTTCAAATAAATATTTACTGGGATATACACCGAAAATTATTGTTAAATACTATTAAAAAGGAAGTGAAAAAAAAACAAAGGGCCAGGCAAAACGGGAAACTCTTCAGACACAGCATTCTTGAGAACACAAAATTGTCAGTTTATAAATATTACTATTACAAGAAACTTATTTCTACAGTAATATTGTGCTATGGGAGGAGTCTGATTATCTAATAAATTATAAGTATAGTGTAATCAATTAATTTCAATTGATTGATTGATGGTTAGATAACATCCAGTGGCAAATAAATGAATATTCAGGGAAAGAACAATAGGGAGAGGGAAGTTCACAAATTATAAAAATTATCAAATGTGGGGCTGGAATGGGACACAATAGTGCAACGGATTTTTTAATGCCACTGGAAAAGGGAGAGATGGGTAGGGATGAAAAATTTAGCATTTTGCAGTACATTTTTTGTAGCAATAAAATTAAAACTCTGTATCAAATGTATGGACTATGAGTGTGTGCATTTATCAGTTATCATACCTGGGGATCATTAAAGACATTTTCCATATTGTTCAATGGTCCATATGGAATACCAGAATTTTCAAATACTTCTAACCATTCTTTTGTGGTTTTATTTATAAATCTGCAAATAAAAAGTTTAACATTTATAAGCAAGTGGTACATGATTATTTCCTCCCAAATCTTTTTTTTTGTTAATTTTTATTTAAAGCACTTTCAATTTCAGGAACTGAAGATATATTTTTGCATACCAACATATGAAAAAGATATGGGGTAAATGTCAGAAAGACTGCATTTCAACCACAAGAAAAACAGAGTGATTTACAAATCTAGAGGTCTCCACAAGGCCTTCAACAAGGGTGGAATACCGCTCTGTGAAAAGCTCTAAATCGCCTCAAATAAAAAATTTGTATGCATAAAATAATACTGTTCTTATATGAATATTATCAAAAATGTACCTTTTTACCCAATGTTGTTGTCTATCAGTTCCTTCATTATTTTTCTCCCAACCCAATACCCCAACCATCTACTTCTTGGGTTCTTCCCCCTATTTTGACAGTTTTTCCGTCACAATTTGCAAAATATTATTCTTTGTGAAAATGATCAAAACTGGTTTGTATTCACTGCAAAACTTAGATTTTTAAAATTTTTCCATGAATACAAGCTTCTTGTCCCAATATCTACTACAAGCTTAATATATGACTGATTTAGAAATTAAAAACAAGCTTCAAAGGCTCTAAATCTTGACAGGCATGGTTTATTTTAACTTGGATTTGAATCACATTCAAAATTGCAACAACAATTATTTTAAGTGAGCTACAAACATGTGAACTTAATAATTTGTAAAAACAATGTGATGTCAGCACCATAGTTTGTATAAACACCAATCAATTTATTCTTAAAATTTATTTCCATGTGGCTTTTTTTGCCAGGTAATAAATATTCAAACTAAAATTCAAATTCAAATTCTTTAATTGGATAAGCATAGTCAACAACAGGGTACAATATTGCGTAATCCAATACAAAACACACATAAATTCGAGGAAGTACAATTATCAAACACTTATAATAGTATATAAAGTTCTGACAAATAGTCCAAAACAAAATACAAGTTGTGAAATAATAGTAATAATTGTAACACTATTAAATATTTATAAAATGTGATTCTCTGAGTGAGTGAGATTCTTTTAAAAATAAGCAAATATTATTTAATTCCTGTGAAGTACAAGGATTGAGAATGCGGTTAACAGTAACCTCTGGAGTTTCATTGAGATTCTTATTAAACAATGTAAAAAATTTCTCTCTCAATGATTTATATATAGGACAAGATATCAAAAAGTGTTGTTCATCCTCTACTTTATCTTTGCAAACCTTACAATATCTTTCACTGGCCTGTATCATGGGTTTGCAGTAGCGACCAGTTTCAGTTGCTAAGTTGTGTGCACTTAGCCTAAATTTATACACAAGTGTAG
Organism: Geukensia demissa; assembly: GCA_034783895.1. NCBI lineage: Eukaryota > Metazoa > Mollusca > Bivalvia > Mytilida > Mytilidae > Geukensia > Geukensia demissa. Next base: position 5,218 of record JARWCS010337444.1, on the reverse strand, counting down.
ATGCAGAAATGTCTCGCCTGCTTATTGACATTGTAGCAAACAAATAAGGACTGACACAACAAGATAACCTGAAAATTGGGTCGTTGTTACACATTTTGCACGGGAAACAAATTATTATACACATGTATCAAAATTTATCAGAATGAATTAGCATGTCAAATACTGTTTACAAGTATATGTGAAGTTGTTGAGAAAAGGACACTTGAACTTTAATTCTAGAAAATGGACTGTGAAATTGAGTTGAAAGAAGATATGGAAGATGGCAGACCAACTTTTACCCTTAAGGATTAATTAGTACACCAGGAATTGTTTTCTTGAATGGTTACTGAGAAACTGACCTAAGCATAAAATTTGACTTTAGTCACTGGACTATGATAATGAGTTGAATTACTCACGACATAATACTATCCTATACACTTTAAATTAAAATTAAATTGAACTAAAATTAAATAAACACAACAAATTTGGTGACATATTATGTGCAGTTACCGAGAAACTGACCTAAGTAGGAAAATTTGCTGCACCATTAAAAAGAGGTAAAGGATACACGATGTGCTTTTTAGAATAAATAAGCACACCAAATATTGTTGTTGGCTCCTTTTGTAGTTACTGAGAAAATGACCTAAGCATGAATTCTTAATGATAATGGATTGACCGTAAAATTAAGGTCAATCAAAAGGTTAATTGTGAGCAAAACTCACAAAAGTTAACCTGCTACCCATGGATTATCTGCCCTTGGAGTAAGCCATGAGGAATTTCCTACCTATGTGCAAATCTACACATTCATGTTAAGTTTCATTGGACGGTTTAGGAGGAGATGTGTTTACAAGGTATGTGGACAGATGGACAAACAGGGTGATTTCTATATACCACTCAAACTTTTTCAAAATTACTTATGGCAGACTGACATGTATACCTGAGTATTAATTATCACATCAAATATTATTGGCTTGCCATGTGTAGTTGGCACATGACATACGACAGACTGACATGTATACCTAAGAATGAATAAGCATCCCAAATATTGTTGATCTATCTTGTACTTACTGAGAAAAGGCCTAATTACAAAAACCTAAACTAAGTCACTAATGAAAATGAAGTTCTAGACAGAGAACTATAGCAGACTGGATTTGATCACTACGAACTATCTATAGACAAAATAAGATGATTCTGTGTACTTGAATGTGAAAATAATGTTGAAATTTTTACAAAGTCACTCATCCATGAAATTAAGGTCAAGAAACTATAGTCTCAAATGTCGAGAAAAGGAATTTAATGCAAAATTATGTCACAGATTTTTCAATTCTTTACATTGTCACTGAATCATGATAATAGGGTATGTTAAATGGCATATAAGTGGGTGTTCTTAACATGTACTATTAGGGCAACAAATTTGGTCCTCTTAGGTTAAATAGTTTCAGAGATATGAAGCTTGTAAAAAAGCCACCAAGAAGTATGTCTTGCTTCTGATACTTTTGTTGCAGGCCAGACAGATATCAGAACAAATGACTGGCAAACAATTTGCCAATATGAAAGATTGTCTAGGGAACTTCCCTGTCAAATTTGGTTCCAATTTCCCTAACAAGGAAATGTGAAAAGTTAACAGATGCAGACATAGATGACAGATGTGAAAAGAGAGCACAAGGTCACATGACCTTTTGCCAGGTGTGCTAAAAAAAAGACCAGTTAGGAATCATTCCATTATATTTGATTCTAATTCACTAAGCAGTTTCTACAAATTTCATCAAAACAAAAAATATTGATAAACTCTCGAAGTGACGGCAGAAGTTCACTCGAGCTAATAAAGACAGTGAAAAAAAAAAAATCAACAAAAACAAAAATTAATAATTTTTTTATTAATTGATAAATCAATCCTCTTTGTATGCACAAATATCAAAAGCATTATTAATTGTAAGAAAAATAAATGCAGCCTTACCCATGACAAAACTTATATGATAAACTCAGAAAAAATTGGTTTAACCAACAAATGTTCTACAAGCAGCATTTAACATTCCTCATATCAGAAAAAGGTAACTGATTTTTTAATAAGTTAAATCAAAAAGGAATAAATTCAACATGGAATGAATAAATCATGATATATACTGGTAGGTCATGGTGACCTTTTATATATATAATGATCTAATTTATCCTTTCCATACATTTCAACAAAGAGTTTCAGAAACTGGAATACAAGGTTAAAATTCAATGATTTATGTACGTACTTCTTTTATGACTGAATTTTAAGACAAGATTTTTTTTCTGTCTAAAAATGGAACCTTTTTGCAATATCATTTTCCAATATCATATTTTCAGCTTCCAGTAAGCTATATCTTATTTTTTTTCACTTTTTAAAACTTTGGCAAAATTATCACTGAATTATAAAATTATTTTGTATAAAATAATAATAATGTTTCGTAGCAATTCAATTTGTCCATAAAAATGTATCTAATGGAAAATAAAGTAAAAGTGCAGGCAAAAGTGTTTGTATCCTTTGGTAAATAATTATTTCACCATTATGAGATAGTAAGCAATCAGTTATGCCACTTGACCTTTTCAAGGGTATAAAACATAATTTATTTAGCAAGAATAGACAAAGTGGCAGCATAGTTACAATAGATACAATGGACTTTACTACACCTTAAATGTAAATATAACACAAAAACCAATGGAAATGGAAGACTACAGCCAAATCCCAAATTTACTCACAACATTTTGGCAAAATTAAAAAAAAATAACTTTTTCATTGCAGTTGTTTTTTTTTTTTTTTTTAAGTATAGTTTGTATTCATGCAAACATGCAAATTTGACTTGCATGTTTTTTTTTAATTAAGGTACATGTAGTTGTAGAATAATATAAATAATATTTGTATAAAATATTGCTGATTGGCAAGCCTTCAATATAAAATATTTTCACTGGCTTTTGATGCTTCATCTTCCATATCCATATTAAAGTATATTACTCTGAAAGTACTGAAACAATGCAACAGAGCTAATCTACTTCAAAACAAAGCAAATAAACACTACTCAGTCAAACAGAAAACTCATTGTTAATTCATTCAACAGGGCCAGTTTGTTGTCTTTATGTTTGAACTTGGAAAATATTATATATACATGTTAAAAATATAAAATATTAAAATTGGTTCAATATTTTAGATATATGTATGCATGTTATAAAAATAGATACTGATCTGTACTGAACACATTATTAATATTGACTATGTTATCAATATGGCAGATTCCAAATAATATATTTTGTTCTGTAAAACACATAGGTAAACATTAACTATCTCTTGCATTAAAAAAACACAACAAATCATATACAGTCAAAACTTGTGTTAAGAAGTCACATTTGGGAAGAAGCAAAAGTGACCATTTAAGACAAGTGACCTCTTAAACTCTTCAATAAAGTTCAATAAAGATAAAATCTTAATCATTGGGGAATGAAAAAGGTGGCCTTTAATATCAAGTGGCCATTTAATGGAGGTGACTGCATAGGCAAGTTTGAATATATCTGGCAACATTTCTCTATACAACACAGTGGTGATTACTGTCAATTTACCTTAAGACAGAGTAGCTGTGCAAAAGTACATGAATGCTAGACATATAAACAAACAAATGTACAAAAAATTTATACACTTGCACAATAACATGCAAAATTGTATGCATAACATTTCATACTTACAAAAATCATATTGCTGCTTTTTGGACAAAAAGCACAGAATGTTGTGAAGTCGTAAAGGCACCTTTTTCCAGAGTAAAAAACCTGAAAACACTTCATTTTTATGAATAAAGCAAATTTTAAAGCAGATTTTTTATACTATTCTTCCATCATTTTATATAAATTGCCAAAGTGTAAAGAAAAATGATCAAAGCAAGTTATTGTGCAAAGTGTTGACGACAGACAGATGGATGGACAATGATTTAGAAGAACAGAAAGAAGTTTTCATTCCAATCATGGGGCCCTCAGGGGCCATATGAATTAAAACAATGTTTAGATTAATTACATACCATACATTATAAGAACATGCAATATAAAATCAAGGATATAATTCTCCTGTTGAAAAGTGCAAGGCCTCAGCCAGGTTGAACCATAAAGACAGTATCTTCAACAAATAATTTAATTAAATGCATACCATATTCATTAAAAGCCCCTTCTGTTATAAGCATCCCTCACATTTTCGTATAAAATTCATAAGTTCCCCCACAAATTACAAAGCTTTAGAAGTTCAACGAATAGAAAATTCTTAGAGAAAACAGTAATTTGATATAATCAAACTTTTACAAATCATTCATCCCTCTTAAAAATGGCCATATAAAAACTGTCATCTATATGACAATTAAGCTGATATGGGTGGCTTTGTTAACATTACGATGACTGCACATTTTTTCCAGTTTAACTATAGGCAAACCAAACAATAAATGTTTCTGGCACTACAACTTGCCAACAGGAATAAATATACCATAACATATAAACAGAAACAATAACTTAATACTCTTCAAATATCCTCAGATCTTGAGTATCATACAATGGACGGCTGTTGATGTATAATCTATAAATAAAAATTTGCATAGTTTAGACCTGCTTTTATGTCCCTGTTCCATTGTTTATCTGGGTTCTTTATTACTATTACCGGTATATTCTCTTTTCTATACAGAAAATCATCTCTCAAATTTAGTTGCTAATGTAAACTGGAAAATATGTACGGGTTCTTATTCTGCTAATAATTCAGGGAAAGCTTTAAATTATGGCAGTTTTTGTCAGAAATGGGGAAAAATCTGACAAAAACAGTAATAAAGCAAATACTGAAAGGATACCCTGTGAAAACTAAATTCTTTTTTCTTAGAAATATCCCAACAAATAACATAAAACTCAATCCTTAATTTTAGACCATATATATTCATGCATCAGGCATTAATAAAATTTTTCATATTGATGCAATGAAACTGTTATTAAAGTGATTAGGTGTAACTTAAATTAGATGCATCTAATTTAAGTTACACCTAATCACATTAGTAACAATCAAATAAAATAAATTTGATTTCACAACCTTATTCTTATAAAAATGGGTAAAATATCTAAAAAAAAAAAAAACATATTATCATATCACATGGGGTACTTTATAGTTGGATCTGTCTTCCATTGTACGGCATAGACAAATTCATAGTCCAGTCCATCTTTGCGCAAATTACACAACTTCTGGTACAAATATTACATCACA
>JARWCS010337433.1:0-11755 GCA_034783895.1 Geukensia demissa | reverse complement strand
GTCTGTCATTACCCAGTTAAGGGTTGACGCAGTCAAAATCTATAAGTGTCAGCCAAAATATGTTTGAGACAGTTAACCAAATGTTTGAGATGGACATTTTATAAATGTGATGGACAAAATGTTTGACTGTGACAACTTTTACAGTCATACTCAGACAATTTCACAGTCATTTACAGTAATATTTTGTCTAAAGCAGTTGACTGACCATGATATTGTCAGTCATTATATTCGCCAGTAGCGTATGATTACTATGAAACACGACACACGGGGAAATATTTTTATGTTTATTTTGTTCCTGTGTCCTCTTAATTATATACATTATGTGCTTTATAAAGAATATCTTTTTTATAGTATTTTATACTAATTTTAATTCATGTACAAACTTAGGTAAACTCATCTGAATAAATATTTTCTATTCAGTGGTATCCATGATTATATGATCCTCATCATTGCACAATGACCGGACTTGTCTTATTTTTGCCCCCTTATTATGCGAAATTTGAAGAATGTGCGACTGGTTTTAATTTTTCATTCTTGCCATTTCATTCATCACTCTTACTAATTCTGTATTCCTTCCTGAACTTTTAAACTAAGTGCGGACTCACAATGTTTACACAAGAATAATCAGTTGGAATTTATTTAAATGTCGGAGGCAGACACGATAAAAAATAATACCGGAAGCAGAAACTATAAAAAATAATGAAAAACTCATCTTTTTTAAATGATATCAAGCTCAAATAATTTGCTGCCTTTGGGTCTATTAACGTAAGTTGTTTGACATATAAATGTAAACCATACTGATGAACAATTACTGTATGCCGAATTTCTTAATAAACTGATTTTTTACTCTATCTTAATAAACGATACATAATCATTTTTAATTTGCAAGATCGAAAGTTATAAAACATCATACTATTATAAACCTTACCTAAATATGCGCATTTTTAACGTTGCTTAACATGCTAAATATACGGTTTTTGTTTGGTTGAGAATTGTGTATCATTTTGTGGTCAATAATTTGAAATATTTGAGCATTTTTGAAAATCTGAAGAGATCAATTTAAAAGAAATTGGAATATACCAAAGGGGCCGAAAAACAGAGAAGACCATGGCCAACAATATGATACCAAAGACAAACATAGAACACAAAACACCATACGAGTAACACGAACCCTACAAAAACACGGTAAATTTAGGTGCTCTGGAAGAATAAGCAACCCCTGCTCCACTAGTGGCACCCGTCGTGTTACTCAGTAGACAAAGTTGGTGTATAGTCACAATCGATATTAGTCACAAACGGCATAAGAACGATTTGTATTCACGATAGTGGGACGATACACATTGACATTTGTGAAGTGGATATTTCGTACCGGTCAACCAAATCATAATTGCAAAAAACCCGTGGCCCAGTAGCTTTCTTGTCAGCTGCAACCCTATATCAATAAAATGTTAATAGGGATTTTTCACAAATGCCTTACGTACAGAACGTACGTATTAGGACCAATAAGTTACATGTATAAATCGTGGATAAAAGATGAATGTTACTCGGCAAAATTTTTTCTTGTGTAAATGCTTTTACATTAAGGATGATTTTGCTGTAATTTAAATTTGATATCAGATTTTAAAACAAGTTACCCAAACTTAACTTATCAGGACACGATTTGCTGAGTTGACTTACGTACACATAACTTGTTTTAACATCGTAATTATACGTCAGAACAAGAAAATCAGAGTAACTGTTCTTGAAAGTCAAATATTTTGGATGTGCTGCAAAATTAATAAAATATAATCAATTTTTATCCATGTGAATAACGCTTTTTGTCAACTCTTAATTGTCAATATTCAAGTCATTTTGTACTTCAAGACCTAAAAATAAATGCATTTGTTTGAACTTGTAAAATATAAGAGAACCCAACTGCATTAAATTGTCTGTTATCTCCATGGAAAAGTCATGCCTCAAATCCCTTTATCCGTCCGACTAAGAGCATTAATTTGCTGTGTAGGACGTTATTAAATTTCAAACGCACAATTCCTAGATTCACTGTCCTACGCAATACACCGGTCGTCGAACCCTCTAATCCGGGTTAACATCAAACTGAGATGAGGTCAAGTCTTTGTTTACTTACCGGTAACAGGCCCACAATTTCTTGAGTTACATGGATATAGTATGGATCAAACAATTAAGGTGGGGCCTGACAAACTAACAAGTGGCGATTTGAATCGTGATAAATGTATACTTGTAGAAATTTTCGCGAAAATCACTGTGCTCTCTTCCTTTCATCCTGATACTTGAACAGGCACGAGAATACAGAAGCATCTGCGACATATAAATACTGTAGGCAAGGAATGCAGGGATTTTGCAACAAATTTATGAAAAGTTTTTAAAGCAAGATGTTCTTATAATTTCTACAAGACGTAATTCTTGGTAAATTCATGAAAAAGTTCAGGTAGGGGTGATTTTGAAAAAAGCAATTCATTTCAGGATCGATATATTAGGCTTATTGTGTACCTCGAACAAATTTTAATCAATGGATTTTTGTTTATAGGAATTTGGGCATCATATGTCGATTTAAATTGAAATAATCTGAAAAATTTACACATTCTGAAATTATCATTTAAATTTTAAACCATATTAAGACAAAACGAAAAAAGGTAGTGGGAAATAACCCACAACAAACTCTTCACTTTTACTGATACATACCAAAATATGAAGACAATAACCAAATAGACTCAGTTCTTTTTGTTGAGAGAAGGGAATTTCTCTTGTTGGGTTTATAACTAAAATTGTTTGAAAAAACTAATTTATAGTAATATTATAAGTTATGAAAACATATTCATCACTGAGTAAAATTTTAAATGGCTTATGCTGTCTGAAACCAAGACCCAAAAGCACCCAAGGGTCCCAAAATTCTTGATGTTTGTCTCTGAATTTGATACTTTGGGCAACAAATGTTGGGTTGTCTAAATATTTGTGTTTGTTAACAAAATATTGTTCTAAGATAAAAATTTAAACATCTGATTTTAGTTGTATGCCAAACAGTGGTAGAATATTAAATGTACCATGCTTTTACTTGAACGGAATATATTAATCACACATGTACCTGCGGTATAATTCATCATCTTCGCCACCCCATCCGAAAAACTGGTTTGAAAATCCGTTAATTTTTTCATATTGATCCTTGGAAAATGTCGTTATTCCTCCAGCAAAATTAGGATAAATCAACCTGAAATATATTGTTGAATTATTATTATTTTTCAAATAAGGCATGTCAAAAAATAAACTAACAGGAATAAACTCAGCAATAAGAGTCATAACACTGCTGATTATTTAAATTGCTAATTTTTGTATATAAGTGTTACATACAATTAACATACGAAACCACCAAACATTTTTTTTTTCATAATTACTTTATCAAATGCATATCAATTATCTCACTAACAATCGATTTTTTTTGTTAGTGCTGGCCATCCACAGTCGTTACCTATTAGAGAATAACTGCTTAATGATTAGAATGACTTTGAAATTAACTGTAAATAATTAATCGGGTGGCATCCAACTTTTTGGGGGGTATACTGTTTAGATTTTTATTCAATACCTGCGTGTCTGGCCTCAGTCACTTACAATTGTTACCTGTACAAGTTCGAAATGTTGTTGACTGTCTCAAAAGGAATTCAAAGATACCAAGGGGACAGACAGAAATCGTTTAGTCGGAAGACAGACAAGACCATGGCCAACAAAATAAAAAAAAGACAAATATAGAACACACTACATTACACTGAAAACTAAAGATGGTGTAACACTAACCCTACAAAAACCAGGGTGAGTTAAGGTGATCCGGAAGGGTAAACAACTCCTGCTCCACTAGTGGCACCCGTCGTGTTACTCGGTAGTAAAAGCCGGTGAAGAGTCATAATCGATGTTAGTCACAACCGGTATAGGAACGGATTTGTATTCATGACAGTCGGAAGATATCCATTGTCATCTGTGAAATGGATATTTCGTACAGGTCAACCAAATCATGATGGCGACTGAAAAACCTTCGGAGTGATGACTCTAATCTTTCCATGTGAAACCCTTTGCTCAGTAGCTTTCTATTCAGCTGCAACCCCCTATCAATAAAATTCCGATAGGAAGCAAAAGCCTTTGAGTAGCGTGTCAATTTAGATATATACACTCCGTATGCAGATGCAGCTGGAATTTTGCTAGACATGAACGGAAAGTTTACAATCAAATGTCGTATATCAACAGTCATTCTCAACTTTCACCTGGACAATCGGTAACTGTATATATCTGCAAAAAGAGCCCAAAGTACTCCTTTACGTTGACAAGGACTGTTTATGACTGTCTATGGCTGATTGTAACACTTTGCAGTTACTCATAATATTATCAGGGTTATTTGCAACTGTACTTGGTCGACTTCAACATGTGGAGTCATTTACAACACCTAGATAATTGATGAAAACTATACAACAACAACTTCCAACAGTTAATCACAGTCTTTGAAGACTGCATTCAGCGTTTAACGGTAAAGACACTAAGGTTAAAGTATGGCAATATTAATTTCGGTTTCAACATAAACGAGGATAAATATAGACATACTAAAATAATCCTATAACTATGGCTTTTGACCGTATCCATTTGTATAATTAAAATAATTGTTTCTTTCATCTCAATAATTGCTCTCATTTTAACATCTTTAGAAAAGGAACTTTATTATCATGTAAAAGGGATAACAATAAACAAATTAGAAGATTTGACTATAAAAATAAAACAACAAGCGATCATATATGCGCAAAAATATTGATTTACAACAAAATGAAACGAAAGACAAACACAGAACACACAACACTACACTGAAAATAATGGGCAGCTAATTTCAGTGTTCCATGCTTAAAATAAAAAATACTAGCGCTTTTGGACGGACGTGAAATAAAGTGAAATAAAGTGCATTTTCAGTCTTGGGTTGCAGAATACGTTGAAACGGCTTTAAATTGTCAATCGAGATACGACGTTCCGCCTTTTTTATTTTGACAAAATTCAGATTTTGGTAATAAGAATGTGGTTAATAATTTTTCCTAGATTTGATTCATATCAGTTTGCGCTTTTTACAATGCCTACACCGTAAATGAACAAAGAACACAACATTGATTGTGCACCACATTTGTCAGATTGAATTGACAATGATATGCAGATTTTTATTTTCTATGAGAACGTCAGAATTTTGTCCTCTACATTTCTTTAACAAAGATCTAATGAGAATTCGGACCGAATATAAATATAAGAGATGTGGCGCGATTGTCCATGTGACACACATGTGTACACCTAATCACAGTCGAATTTTGAATTCTTTAGTTCCCATTACGGCCTTCATTAATGAATCAGATTCCATACCATAACGGAAGCTTCAAAAGGTCCCTTAATACAAAACGTGAAATTATTCATAAAACACGACGTAATGTATTGAGAAAATTGTGCAAAAATGACAATAAATCCCTTATTAAACAATGACAACCACTGGACTACAGGGTTCTGGCCAGGTAATATCGGGACAAAACCAGTCGGACCAGATTAAAGACATATAGGATCAACTTAAAGTAATAGCAGAGAGGAATAGTGCCTATGGATAAGGATTCCCCCGCTCATTTCAGGAAGAAGGCATACGAAGGACCTTCAAATCAGAAACAGGGTACAACTCAAATTAAGATTGCTTCAGAACAAACATCAAATCAATCCAACAAACAAAAGCTGCAAAATCTTTGACAAAAACTATACAGATATGAAATTCAATTAATAAATTGGCAAACAGAAAGTAGACAAATGTAGGACATTGGAAAGGAAAACTAGGTACAACTTACCTAATAATGCTTCAGACCAAATATCAAATCAATCCAATATAATAAGCCGAAAAATCTTTGGTAAAAAATGACGGACGTACGGATGGACTAGGAGAAAAACTTGGGGAAAACTTACTTGTTAATGATTCTGTTGGCGGTGCATGAATATATTGTCACAATTTCGACCTATTCTTTTTATTAATTTTTTATAGAATACTTTTGTCAAAATCAGCTTATATTCAGATAAAATGTAGTTTTTTGACGCGTTTTGCGTCTGTGAAACAAAGAACGCATGTTATTTTCATTATCAGGTGTTCTAAAACTGCAAAATTTTGCGTTAAAGCAAATGTATTTTAAGTATCAACAAAAATAAATTTTGGGTTAGCTTTTAAAAATTCAATACTTTCCACTTAGTCAACACTTTTTTAAAAGTATTCTAAGGCTGTTTGCAAAAGGTTTGATCAGTTTTATGTTCAAAAACTGTTTAAATAATTTAGATTTTATAACTAAAATCTTTTATTCCATAAAAATCTGTTTTTTAATACAAGATATTTTGATATTTTCCACTTATGTCAATTTTGTTAATACCAATCTTCAGAAAGATCATTAAAAATTTACAAACCCGGAATATTTTTTGTAATTAATTAAAAATATTCTTATTTAATCAAGACTTTAGTCTTTGTTATACCTTTATATGAAATTCTATCGGTAATTAGTTTCATTTTGAAAAGTTCATCTCTGCACTACACAAATTGTCCTATTAATGAGCAAGAGACTGTAGTTGACGATATATTGTGAGGCATTATTTATATCACCATGTTGAAAAAGTAAATATAACGATATCATCAGAAATTTCTTCATGAATATGTTATTTTTGTTTAAATATAAAAAATGCCAGATTGTTTTTAATTTCGTGACGAATCTTAATTAAATACGGTGCTATTAATCATTGTTCATCAAAACATTGGAAATCGTATTTAAAAATCAATGCTTTACTGGTCATGGTGCCCGTTCGGCGAAATAATTTGCGCTTTAATAAGCGGATATTTTTCGTATTAGGAAATGAGGGACCTGTGCCTTTTCGCAAGATTTTATCGCAACTATATGTACATTCATATATACATCATGTTGAAATTTTCCCCCAGACTTCTTTACAGGCCCTAGTTCCGTCATCATGGAGAATGTTGATATAGAAAGAAGTCATACCAATAGAAACTAGAATATGCGAAGTTAACATTTTGATCATGGTTTGCATTATGGCGTCAAATGAACATCTTAGGTTTTTTCTAAGATTTTTGACAAACGGGATACTTTAACTTTCCTATTGTAAACTTCCCATATCTATGTAGCAATATTCCCACTTGCCCTGCCTACGGGGTTTATATTTCGTAGTTGAATCGATACTATCGTGCCTTTTCCTGGTATCGGGGTTTTCTAAAGAGAGCATTGTTGTTGTTGCATAAATTAGTACAACATTAGTACAACAAGGATACGTCTAATCAAGGTTGCAGTCGTAACTCCTAACATTTTATGGTTGATCCATATGGTATCAGTGTATCTCAACTAGTTATGGACCTGTTACCGTCAATACACAAATGAGTTGGCCTCAACTCGGGTTGTCATAGACCCGTATTAGACAGGGGCTGCTTACCTTTCTAGTACAACTGATCCCACTCCTGTTTTGTAAAGGAGTTTGTGGATTACAAGTCTTTTCTCCTTTTGTTTTCGGTTTATCGTTTAGTTTGTTTAAATTTTCTCTTGCCTCTTTGGACTATTGAGGTTTTAATAAATATCTCAAAAAACAGCAGAACCAAACTGTTCACAATTGAAGATCTATTAATTACACATATTAAGTTTGAAAATCGTGTTGTTTTTTTGTGCGATCAATATTGTTTTGAACAAAATACCTACAAAAATTTAACATTTTTACAAAAAATGTACATTATTGTAAAGATAGTTGAGTATGCCCTATCGCTTTGATGAAAATGATAAAACAAGTCATTTACTCATTATTAAAAAAAGTTACTAAAACAATTATACAACAACTGTGTCACAAAATCTATAATTTGGCTTTAATATACGGTATAACTGGCATACCATTTGCTGCGTTTGTCTTAATTTTAAAGCAATGAAAATACGAAAAGGTTTCGAAATGTATTGCACTTAGTAGTTGTGCTGCCGTCGGACTTGGCTTTCATTGTGATTTTTTGGATTTGATTTGAGTACTTCTTTTACTATGTTTGGATCTCGAACATCCTATGAGTTGGTTCTAATTTTGCTGATGAGAGGTTACTACTTGAAATTTCATAAAGAATATTAAATTTCTTGTTTGTTTACCATCAGTTAATTTGTATTTTGAAACCACTGGATTGATTTCTTTGGTTTTGGACCAGTTTGCTATATTTGAATTTTGAATTAGCTGTGGGAAACAGCGGGAAAGTTATCAAGATCAGTACATCTTGTTGTCTCCTGTTTATTTTTTATTTTCTGCGTATTATGTATAGAAAAAAGGAATTCGAAAACAACAATAAGTCAGAAAACATACAAGATCATGGCCAACAAAATAAAACAAAAGACAAACATAGAACAAACATCACTACACTGATTGCTAAAGCTGGAATAACGAAGCCAAGAAAAACTGGGGTGAGTTCACGTGCTCTGGAAGGGTAGGCAACACCTGCACCTGTTACTCAGTAGACAAAGGATATTTCGTACTGGTCCACCAAATCAAGATAGCGACCGATAAACGTCCGTACTAATGACCCTAATCTTTCCCGTAAGAACTCTTGACTCAGTAGCTTTCTTGTCAGCTGCAATTCTCTACCAATGAAATCCTGATAGGAAGCGCAAGCTCTGGAGTAGCGCATCAACCGAGAAATATACACAACGTATGCATGTGCGCTGGAATGTTGCTAGCCATGAACGGAAAGTTTAAAATCGGAAAATCATCTATCTTGTATTACCCCGCCTTTAGTGTCAATTTCTAGGTGTATGTCTTGGTATGAAACAGTTTCTGTTTCTGTATTATCTTTGATTTCAAGTTAAGTAAGCTCAACATAGTCACCAAATGTTATTAAGTGAAAGAACAATATCTATATTGCGGAAAGTGAAACTAAAATATTAAGCCAACTTTTTCTCTTTTCTCTCTGTATGATACAGCTTCATTCGAATTAAGGAATAAATCGGCGAGAACTGTTGCACAGTTGGTGCCCATAGGACTGCCGACAATCGGTTGAAACAGACGTCCGCCAAACATTAGAAAAATGTTGTCAATAAAGAAATCTAGCAATCCGCAAATGTCTTCTTTAGAGTGCTTTTGGTATCTTCGAATTCCTTTTATTAGATTCAGAGTGGTTAAAATAAGGTTTGTTCCTACCTACAACAAGATATTTGTATCTGCGTTTATAAATCTGATATGGGTTTTTTATATCCAAAAATACCTGCAGATATACAAAATTGTTCCAACCCAATGAACACTAGTTTTACTTTCGTTAATTGAATGACAGAGAGACGATTTTTTAGAATGTTTTGTTTTTGGAATGAAACATTGTAAGAAAAATTGCAATTAAACTGTTGCTGGGGTTCTTGTGGATATTTCTGGAACTCTTCCATAAGATTCTAGTTGAAATATGTTGCGGTAACCCCTTCTTCGACTACAAGTTTTTTCGTTCTATTTTTCAAATAAACATAACTCAGACATGTTTATTCCTCACTAAAACACTAAAATTACATCAGGCATGAACGTTTGCAAGTTATAAATTTGCTTCCTGAAATGTTAATCATCTAGGAATTTAACTAATCATGATTTTAAAAATTCATATAGGCAGTCATCTTTTGTGAGGGAAATCATGTTTCGCATGCAAAACTACCCCATTTATTATTCAAAGCTAGGAGAGTTTTTGCTTGTGTTTAACGTATACTTTGTAATATAAAAATATTTTGGATATTTATTGACATAAATTTACCACTGAAAAGAATATTTTATGTGGTGGAGGGGTCCGAAATTTTTAAAACGTGATGTGGATTATCAAATGTTTTAGTCGAACTTTGTTTTTTTCTATATTTTAAAATGGATATCACTTAAATAAACCTTCAAAATAGTATTTATAATAAACATATCATTCTCAGCTATGTTGCAGGTTTGTCAACCCTTTGAACATTCTTATAAAATGGGACAGGGCGCGACTTGAGTTGACAGCGAAGATTTTTCAACATCCGGAATTAACACTCCGTTCCGAATACGAGATGTTTATTTATTTGTGTGAGAAACTTTATGGCAGGCTCAACAGATCTCGCAAAATTACAACGTTTTCATCAGCATCATTGTGAGCAATGTACACTTTTTAATTGGATAACTCAATCATATTTCAAATCTTCGATAGTATATTAAAAATTCTAGGTAATCCTTTTCTTTATTTTTTTAAAAAGGAATAATTTGAAATATGTCAAATATTACAGCTTTTATAATTGGGCATGGTCATTCTTCGATTTCTCACAAAACAAAAAGATTAAAGATGATCCATAGCGCATGCTTATTGATTTTTTAGATTTTTCTTCGTAAGAGAGACAAAATAAGAAATAAAGAATAAACACAGAAACAGCACAAAATTGGAAATGAGTATACAACATAAAAAACCCTTTAGTCCCTGTTAAAAAAATAACTGAATCTAGACTGACTTTTATGATTAGCCACCTTTATCAATGTCCTAAAATATAAAAATATCATTTAAACGATACAAAAATTATCATTCGAAAATCTACATGTCAACTCCACACCAAACTCCGCCTTCGACGTTAGCCCGATACTATATATTAACATATTTGAATTGTATACAAATTGAAGAAAAATTATTCACTCTGTTATTAAATTAACATTTACTCTATGTTTCTTATTTCGTGGTGTGGTTTTATCAGATCCACCACACTACTATGAGTAATGAGATCTTTGAAAAATTTCCTCTGCTAAGGGAAAAGACTAGCATTAAATTTAGAATAAATAGTAAGCATTATTTTCATATCGCGTTCATAAAAACCTCAATAAGTACTTAATTTCGGAGATAATAAACTAGTAGTAACAGATTTGCAGTCGCTTTTGAATTTGTGTTGTTAGGCTTCCAAATATGGAGCTTGCAAGTTAAAGTAGCATTTTTTCTTATAGAGTGTATATTAATCACTACTTTGAAGAGGTTCATTGATTTACAACTTGTCAGCAGTGCTCGAAGTCAAAATGTTACAAACCCGATTAAAATACGATGACATTTATTCAGAACAAACATCAGAACTAAATAATCTTCATACACTGGAGTCCAAACTACGCTCAAGTTTACCACTGCATCAGAAAGAAAAGCCTTTGAAACTTATAGCAATTTTTTTATCAATTTTGAACGGAAAACTCAAATGCATTTATGTAACTAAAATCAACCAGCAGTGACATACCCCTCTGCCAATAGGTCAAAAGAAGTCTGTATCACACCTTTTCCCTTAGTTTTAATATCGTTTTGTTTAACCACTGTTCCAGGCTATTTGCAGGTTTAAGTACTCCGACACATGTTCAGCTTCGCCACATACTTTATTTTTTGTGTTCAGCAGATTACCTGAAATCCGGTGGTTGTCGTTTGTATGTTAAAATTTTACTTGTTTTACATTATAGTGTTCATATTTGGCCGATACTTGTTACATTAGAATATCATCACTTTTTTTATTTTTGGGGAGCAAACTATAGCTTTACGTAGAGTGTGGATTCTTGTTCATTGCGACCTGTTAATTGGCTGGTTGACTCATGGACAATACTACCACTTCCCCTTTTTAGATACATTTGTACTCTTCCACAGCTACTCTATAACCCATTTTAATCTTGTCAGGAAACTTATGCCGTTTCCTTTTTTTTTTTTTTTTTTTGGGGGGGGGGGGGGCAAGTTATT
>JARWCS010337423.1:0-11756 GCA_034783895.1 Geukensia demissa | reverse complement strand
TAACATGTCAATCCCCAAGCTGAGTTTTTACAACTTCATTTAATATTAGCTTGGTTATTTTTGTGACCCCAAAACATTGATCTTGGAAAATTTTTTTAGCGATTTTACTTGAGAGTCAAAAAATTAGAATTTTTTAAAAATTAAAAAATCTCTGAAATTTGAAAAGTGTTGAAAAATTAGAGCGTCAAAAAATCAGAGTGATTATGGTACATATAGACAAAAATTCAGTGTTTGACAACATGTCTGTGTCTCATGTAAGGAAAACATCTTACTATAAAGAATTAGAAACACTTCATAAAATGTTTTTATTCCACTGTATTTATATTGAAAATACAATGGCATAATATCTTATTGGTCAAAAGAGAACAACCTGACTTTGAATAAAAAATCATGTTCATTTATCATATTCCCCTCTGACGTCATTATCAACAGTTGTGCAAGTAGTAGAAAAGGTTCATTGATGGTTTAATTTTTGTTAAGTAATATAAAATTCCAATTTTCTCATGTATGAATTAAGCATAGTGGAATAAATCACTAATTTCCCTTGCATAAGTGGAATATGAAAATCTGTTCATCCTCAAAAAGTCATGTACCCTCAGACAAGCCCTGTGGAAGCATGACCTTTTTCTGGTGAACAAATTTTCTTATTTCACTAATGCAGGGGAAATAACCGTATAATATTTGATTAGAACACCAGTGGATAATGCAATCAGTTACCTGACTTCTTTGTCTCCATCTAGAAATTGTACCATCATTTCTGTTATGAAGTCTTTATCTTTTATTCCTAATTTACTCAAACATTGTAAGGCACCAACAATAAACGCTTTTTGTTCCTCGTCTAAACATGTCGGTGGATCCTTCGGGTTATTTAACACAGAAATAAGTGTTTTACTAGTATTATGAGCAGTTGGATCAGAAATGTTCTCCTGTGTGTATAGCATTGATAAAGAATCTGTGATCTTTGTCTTAAAAACATACTCGGCTACTCGTAAGAGACGACTTAACATTGTCATAAAATTATCAGCATTACACGGTTTAGGGAAGGTATTTTCATTCATGTTAGGGAAGTACTTATCAAACCAGTCGGCTCCCTGGAACTGTGTAACATAGGCAGAGGTGTTTCTGGTCTTGGTGGTGTTGGTGTTCGTGAAGGTGGAGCGGATGGTTTGACCACTGGTGCTGGTGACTTTTCTCGTACCATGGGTTTGGGTGGCGGCAGATCATACTTAACAACAGGTTTAAGTGGCTTGATTTCTCTCCTAGCTGGAGGCTTGGCTGATGGAGGTTTAGGCTCCTTTGGAGGTGATGGTGCTTTGTCCTTAGCAAATGACTGCTCCCTAGATTTGATTGTCTCAGCCATTTCTGTGGGTGATCTTGGTGTTAATGTTACTGTTGAAGCATCATCATCTTCCTGATTGGAAAACATACTCATATTAACTGCAGTATATTTCATAAAAGAAACAGTAATGTGACATAGTTTTTCAATCAAGGGTGTAAGTTTCAGTGGATTAAAGAGGGTTTTTCTAGTTCTAAAATGATTTCACAGATGTATTCACATGTTGCTTTGCTTTTTATTTCATGGATTAATAAACAAAAAATCAATGAAATTTTGAACAACATAAAAAATAAAATAAAATTCAACAATCCAAATTATGAATGAAATTTAAAAACCAAATTGTTTTGATGTTCCTTTGAAAGCTTTTTTTTGTAAAATAACTGCAAATTTCCAATCTAACATCAATGCCAGTTTTCAAACCTTAATTATATCAACTTTAAACCAAAACTGAATTAATCTTATTATCAAGGATTGAGCTACAAAATTTCCACTATACATGATATTAAACTTGGCTTAAATGGGTGAAGACAAGATTTACCTTAGGTGATGGTGGTTTGGACATAATCTCCTTGAATTTGGACATAAGACCAGTTGACTGTCGACTAACAGTAGATGGACTGGCCAACTCTTTATCCTTATCAAACTCATGCACAGTATCCTTCTTACTAAAGGTCACTTCCCGCCTGGGTGATCGTGGGGACACAGGACTTTCTATTTCTGATTTTACACTTTCTTTCTCTCCCCAGTCGTCAATGACAAATTCTAACTCATGCTCCTCATTCTGTTCTTCCTCAGCAGGTTTCTCTTCTTCTACTTCCTGTGATAGGAACATTTTCATGTAATTACAATATCTGTAATACATTTCACCATGTTCCACAGTTTCACATACAATTAAAAATTATGTGGCACAAGAAAGACATGGGTTTTCTATTATCACATATTTTTGTTTTCATTTGTAACATTCCTTATTAGAAACTGAAGAACTCTGGTATTGTGGTTTTTCTTTTGAAGATATTTTTTTACTTAGAATGCACTATGCGTATGGGAGATACCTGGTATCAGATCAATACTTTGTGTATAATCTTTGCTAATTGTTTTTATAATAACAATATGTCCTTTGAAAAGCAAGCATTAATCATATCTAATTTCTAATAAGTTTGAGAGTTTATACTTGATTCTGTTTTGTTCAGATTCATAACTCTCTGCTCTTTGAAGATAATTGTTACAAACATAGCACTACATAACACCTTTGCCAAGGGAGATAATTCATATAAATTTACAAAGAAAGCACTACAAATTTAAAAAATTGCTTATAAAACTCTGTCTAGTTTCATTTCAGATAAGTATTTGCTATTATTTTTAATTCTTTCATTTGAAAATCTAACAAGTAAAATAAATAACAATTAAGAAACCATCATGTGCCATCCACTTTAACATATTGGTTTGATTTTTTAATAAACAATACTTGTAATTGTGATGGTTGTCAAGTTACTGCGATGTTCCTTTTACAGAAGTTTACATTTGGATCAAGACATTTTCTGTACCACACATGCTCTATATTGATTTCATTAATTTGTAAGGATCACAGAAAATTAACACAAATTACAATGGATATTTACATAGAAATTACCAAAATAGTAATACAAATATGCTCATTGTTAATAACAAAAAATCAAATTAATGTACAAATACAGTGTAATCAAATCATTTTTAACATTTATCATGAATTTATATTTTGTGTTGCTACTGCCAAAAAATACATTGTCTCAGTGTTACTTTGCTGTGGGAATCTGTTGTTGAAAGGGTTGATTGGGATTTCATATTCACAACATTCACAAGAATTACATGCTAGATACTCCTAATTGTATAACAACTACATTCTAATAAACAAGAATTTAGGTATTCATGTTTTATTTTTCTCTTAGTTAGACAGCTAATAATCTGCTTTTCTTTTGCCCCTACCTCTTCCTCTGGTTCAGGTGGAACTAACTTGCCATCTTCAAATGTAGGCAGTTTCCATGTGTCCTTGGGTGGGGGAGGTGGTGGTGGAGGCCACAATATCTTAGTCAACACTGAGTTAGGCACCAAGCCACTTTTTGTGGCACTCTCATAAGCTGCTTTGAGTGGTTCAGGTGTGGCCTCTGACTTCCTGAAGGTACTTGATCTTGATAAAGGTGGGAAGAATCCTGAAGGTTCTCGCTCTGGTCTGAATGGCTCATATTCTACAAAAATACATAATTGTAAATATCAAGTCAAAAATCATTAAGCTTTACTGCACTGTACTAATTTCATTGCATTCCTCAAACCAAGTTCTTTACATGATAAAATCAATAAAATAAAACATCAAAATTCATATCAAACATTTGTTTGTTTTATATTTTATGTTTTAACAGTTATAACAATACTGTTTCAACATAAATTACAACATGGAGTTGAATCAGACATATTTTCTCTCTTTCCTATGATTTCTAAACAATTCTCATAAAACAGTAAAAAATGACAAATTCAGTTGTGCTAAATACCATAAAATAATGACCACTCCATGCAACATCTATTCTATGTTAACATGAGAACTTTTCCCACAGTAAGAAAAAAACCAAATCCCTTGAAATAAAGGAAGAAAAGACATTGCCAGGGTGACAAGCCCATAAAGCTGACAGATTTAAATATAGAAAGCTGACAGATAATTAACTAAACATTCTGAAAAAAAACCCAACATGCAGTAGATAGGAATTGTATTCTATGCTATCACAACATACAAATACATAACACTTATACCATTCTATCTTATTACTCACTGGGCCTTTTTGCAGCTAAACATTTAAAATTCAACATCTTATTACATATAGCTCATAATATTTTATTTTGTAAAAACATCAATTTCACTTTTCACTACATTCTTGTTACTGGACCAAAATGCATCAAATATACATAGAAATAAGGTATTTCACATCTAATACATCCATATTCCAAGAACAAAAATGTTATGATGTAGCAAGTTGATTTCACATGCTAAGTAAGTTTAGACAACGCTTATAGGGTAATACTAATAATGCAATTTTAGCACCTACCTAAACCTCATTTTTGGCAAAAATGTGTAATTCAAAGGATAATTTTTCAAAATGAATCACATTAGGTATCTGAATGTCCCTTTCATGATATTTAGTCTATAATTACTTGTTTCATGAATAAATGACAGAAAATGTGCTCTTTAAGTGAAAAGAAGTTTTACAATTTTCAGGAATGCCATGTGTCATTCTATGGTATAAAGGGTTAATCACTTTTAATGTGTTTACCAGAGTGGAAATTTACATAGATAAATAAACTGAGGTGCTTCACTTCATTGTTTAATGTGTGACAAATAATATAATACAGTGGAAACTGTCTTATCTGATACATTAATATTTTGATATTTTAGTCAATGTGATCACAATATATTTTAAAAAATTAACCAAAAAACCCCCAAATTCTTGGGAAATTTTGGCATTCTGTAACTGACTATTCATACATCTTTCATTGCTGTGTTTTAGCGCTAAAGGGAGGTTATACCCTCAATCTGGTATCCCTTTAAAATAGAAAGTTGTAAAAAGGCGCTTCCGTGGAAATGTAAACAAAACATCTAGAGTTCCTTGTTTGTGTTAAAACAGTGTTGATGCGTCAAGTTGCGCTTCTGTGGAAATATGGTCAAGGCTTCGAGAGGTGTTTGAATGAGTGTTAGAGTTAAAACTGTGACACAAAACTAAAATGTATACCTTCCTCCATTTCTCCTTTTCGCATAAATTCATCCACTGTGTCACTTGGGTACGGATCATCTGGTGGTATCTACAACATAACATTACTGGTTTGAGGAATACAAAATTATTTTATATAAGCTAAGAATTTTTATGAATTACTAAAATATTTTTTTTTCATGTAGAACAACAAATTTATTAACATTTTTTAGATGCAGAAAACATATGGATGGTGTCAATTTGTACAAGCCATATAGGTCAACTGCACCCTTCATGTATGGTACAAAAATGGGCATGAACTCCCAATTTAATGGTAAGGACCTACAGTCATTATCCTAGTAAACTAACTTTACTGACCAGGCAGCTATTCATGCTCTTATGTACGAAATGTAATAAAAGTGAAAGCAGAGGCAAGAAAATACATTTGAGTAAAGAATATGTGTTCATGTGTAAATGATACCAATATTTGCTAGATCCTTGACAATCCACTTCACACATTGTTAATCAATACAGAATTAGTTTCATTATTCCTAGTTGTTAGAATATATCTAAAGAGATTACTATGCATATTGCTTAACGTCCAGCAGCAAATATTCATGCATATTCAGGACAAGAGCATATTAATAAGCAATGATGAATGAACCCTGCTTTGTACTAGGCCAACATACAGAGGGAGATTTTCAATGTGCTAGTTCATGATCACCAACAGTGCACATGAAGATATATCACTTTATCAAGACAAATTATTCAGAATCCAGGCTAACCAGTCTTTACTTTTAATATCATGCTGCTTGCTTAACAGAAAAGTAGCAAATAACTATTTAAATGTCTTTGGTTAAAACAGACTGGGGATAGAATCCACAAGCTAACCATTACACCACAAGGTCCAACTGGTGTAGATAAATATCATCAAAACTGAGAACTTACAGTTAACCTTGGTTTATCATAGAATATCTTCATATAGTTTTTAAATGCTCTATCTTGTTCTTCCTGTGTCATTACTCTTGGTTTCTTTGCCACAAACTCTCCATCTCTGATTTTCTGAAGTTCGTTGTCTCTTTTCTCCAGCACAGCAAAGGCAGTTTCCTTGATTCTCTTCTCCTTTATGACCTCTTCTTCTTCCTCGGGGGACAACTTGTCTTCAAAATGGTCATATCTGTTTAAAACAAGGATATTATTCAAAGTGTAAACATACTCTGTTAGTAATTAAAGAATTTACACACAATAAATGATGATGCTTAAAATACATATGAATTGGATTCAGAAACAATTAACAAAACTTATATTAATCTGATATTATTGTTCTTGTAATACATGTACAATGAAACCTGTCTCTAGGGCAACTCAGACTGGTCTTTCAAAATCAATGATATCTCAGACAGCTCGGCAAAGAGGAACTGATCCCTCAAAAAGAGTTTGATTTATAAAGTTAGAGTTGTGACACTTCTAAGTGGTCTTCAAAACAGGTTGTGCCTTCAAGACAGTGTCTGTTTACAAGATAAAATTTCTCTCCTTAGCATTTATAACAAACTTAATAATAGAATGACTATCACCAATTTTGGGTGTTGACTGAGCACCATTTAATTGTATCTGTAAAAAATCTTCTATTAGCAGAAGGGTGCATATTGTATGATAAATATTAACTAAATGGTAACCATGTTTTGATGTTAAATGTTATTACAACCCTTTACTTAAATGTTTATTTCAATGTATTGATTAAATCCTTTTCTGGAATGTTTTATGTTACACTGAGAATTTATGCTGTTTTATTTGTTTAAATAGCATCAACTTACTTAAATGATGAGTGTGACTTCTTTAATCTGGTCAAATCCCTCTTTGATATTGATTTTAATTGAACACTATCTAATGGTAACGGTTCCTCTTTCTTTGGTGGTACAAATTTCATAGATACCATCTTTAATCGATAACCCTTTGGTAGGTCTAAAATACAAATGAAAATGATGAACCATATACTTATGCTACAGTAAATGAACAATAGAAAAGAAAGAAATATCTTTCAGATTTTTCATACCTGACCCAACACATGTCAAGTCAAAATCAAATCTCCCTTAGCTCTGTTAGTTCTATGTTTTTTCGGCACGAAGTTATGAATGAAATGTCATGACTGCAACATAGATAAATGTAGGAAAAATAATAATCAGCTTTCCTAACAATTTTATATTTTCTGACAGAATGAATTGAATACTTCAATGTTTTTTTAACATTTATGACTATTCTTTTGGGTTTTAGATAAATTTTACCCTAAAACATTTTTCAGAGTTGAGGGTGGATATAATGTAACCCTATGCTAAGTTGGGTTTATTCCATTATGTCAGATTGCTCATTTATCTCCATTTTTGACAGAGTTAGCAGAAAAGAAAATCATTGTATGCAATACTTGAATGCCATTTTCTTCAATAGATTATGCTGATGGTCATGTTTTATGAACAGTTTCACATTTTGTAATTTTGGGGGCCTTTTGCAGCTTCCGTTATGGTTTGGACTCCGGTTCATTATTAAAGACCATAATTGGACCTGAAGAATTTTAATTGTGACTGTTGTTTGGTGGATGACTATCTTATAGACAATCATGCCAAATCTCCTATTTTTATATTAAATTATATGTATACTTTTTATCAACTTGAATCCCATGATGTTCTATCAGATATTATTGTTTTCTTGCCAATATCGAAATGAGACAACTTCATTTGCACTCGCCACCATTTACTAACACATCACATAATCATAAATTGAAAAAAAGTTTCAGCAGTCATTTTAGAAACTCTTGGTTGTAAAAAGTCAGCTGATTTAAGTAATGAACAACAACAAAGAATTTAAATAAAGGTTTGCTGTTCCATAACAAACTGGTTAAGATATTCTTACTGCACTAACACTTCCTGGTCCAAAAATTTGACTTTATTTTCTCTAAATTATTTTAAATTTGAGCTAATTTTTTAACGAAAACATACTTAAACTATTTAATACAACTGACTGAAGACTTAATCAGCAAATCAAACAATACATTTACTGGACATTATCAACAAAAGTCTTCAAGTATTATATAGATATAGTAGATACTGGACATTATCAACAAAAGTCTTCAAGTATTTATATAGATATAGTAGATGCTGTATGATTGTCTATGAGACAGCCATCAGAAAAGTATTAATTACAAGGCCTTCAATAATGAGCAAAAATCCACATGTAGCAAAAATAAAATGTCATTTCAGATTATTCATAGCAAATTACACTTTTTATCTTCAATATATATAACCTACAGTTCTGATGTGGTATACGATATAAATGGTTTCCAATGCCCACCAGTAAATCTCCCTTCTCACTACAGAACCCAAGACTGTAGGGCATGGTCTTTAATTTGAGTAGTCTGAAAAAAAAATTGTGACATCAACTCATAATATTATACAGTTTAAATTATTAATAAACAAGATTTTAGACAAATAACAGTATCTCATATGACAAGATCTTCACAACATGTAACAAATATAAAAATAGGAGATGTGGCATGATTGTCCATGAGACAGCCACCCACCAAACTTCTTCAAATTTGACTAACCTGATAAGCTGATTTTCATCATTCCATATACGTATTGTACCATCCATACCAGCCGAGGCATACAACTTGAGACGAGAACAGCTCGTCAGTCCAGTAATGGAGTCATTATGATCATCGTCTGGGGAATGGTCAAAACGGTCTGAAAAAAACAAGACAAAACCTTGAACAAATAATAAAAAATGTAATGTTTTTAAGCATATGTATCATAACCAACATTACCATATAATTTGTTTAGCAACTATGCTCTCAACTTGAGAAGATTTGTCACTGGAAAATAAATAAAATTTTGTATAACAGGAAGATTATTCAGTCTATTTCTTTATATTAAATACAAGTGGCATCACTGTGTTATTTTTTCTGCTTTCTTTGCCATATGCTCTATGTAGTTTTCAAATTATATTTTTGTAAAAAGAAATTCAGTTCAAAAGAAAATCCTATGCAAAAAAGATTTTGCGCCATATTTTTTAACTTTAAAACTTTTTTTAGGAAAAGGACATTGATCTATATTAAGCATTTTGTGATTTTGTTAAATTTACTTCTGATCAACTAGACTAAACTAACAAATGTGATAATTGCTGAAGCCTGCATGAATTTAAAGAAAAATAATGTTAAAGTCTATTAAAACATTAGGAGAGCAAAAACAATATATATGTTATTCAATCTTTAATTAATGTAATCAGCAACTTTTATAATTTAGGCAAAACTTGTAAGATTAAATGTAAATGCATCAATCACCATAGCTATTGGATTTGACAAAAACATTTATATAAATTGCACCCATTATTGTTAAAGCAATGGCTTCAACCAGCAAAAACTCAAAACAACCATAATGATAATGATTATTTACTGTAAAATGATTATTCTTCATGAACATATCTTATCCTTTTTTATAAATATAATGAGAATACTACATGGCTGTTTCCGTATCACATCCTGTATCAACCCGAGACACAAATATCGCCCTGAGAGCTTTAGTTCGAGGGATGATACTGGTTTAGGGTTGATATAGGAAGTGATACGGAAAAGCCATATCATATATTGTTTATCAAATTCTTAAAAATAAGAAATTCTTGGTCTGTTTTAAAATTAATTTAAGGGGTATGATAAAGGCATTGTGATAGGCAGTTGGCAAAGTTCTTTCGGTATTGTGTATGCAAATTTTCTTTATTCAGTGCTAAATATATGATAAACAAGGCTATTAGCTGTTTGCCTCCCAATTAATTTCTGAATGTTGTAAAGGAAGTTTATGAAATTGGAATCTATCTAAAGGAAGAGAAAGGACACTTGACTCTATTATCTAAATCTCAATCATTATGGATCTGGTAGAGTATAATGTCTATCTAATCTATAATAATACCTAACAAGGTGGGTAACAAACATCAAGTCTAAGTTACATTTGACCTATATATTGAACCTAAGTATATATAAACAATGGGTACATCAATATAGGAATGAGTTACAAAATAACGAAAACAGCATGCTTTAATTTGTTTAAATTTATGGCCTTGATGAACATTAAAGTAAAGGTCTAGACTGTGTTCTTCAACCGTTATTCCAGGAATATGCTTTAAACTTTCATTGCTTACTATTGTACTTTTCCAAAAAGAAAAGAAACTTTTCCAAAAGTAAACTTTCTGAGGAACTTGGTCCTGCTTTCCAGTTAATCAGTGTTTTACATATAGAAAAAAATTATTTATGCACATGAAGTCAACTTAAATGATTCATTAGTTAATAAAATGCATTTCTTGTAAATTTAGAAATCAACTGAAATGATGCCAGACACCATATGCATGACCTTTAATATTGTCACAGTGTTCATAGTTTTAAACCTTTTTCTCAATTTCAGTTTCTGAAATTGTTTCTGCCATTAAAAAAACAGCTAAAACCAGTATTGCAGCCCTTTTACAACAGCAGCTGGATATTCAAATTGTATATGCTCAAGTGGACAAATCCCTTATCTCCATATAAGGACATAAGGATACTAAAGTACCATTTTGTCAAGGGTTATATTGAAAGGGGTATGGCCATAAATGCCCTATTTTGTCCCTTAAAATCAAGTTTGTTAAAAAATTTCAAAACCTAGCTTTTTTACTTTAGCAAATGTTCATACATGTATTAAAAAAAACAAAATATAGTTTTCCGAAAAATTCCATATTTAACTAAGTATATTTTGATTTTGATTCAAAATTTAAAAATTCGGTTTTTCCTAAAAATGGCTTTTTTAATGCATTTTTACATAGATTTTGTTTTAGAAAACATTGGTTGCATCGCTCATCAAATATCTGTTATTCATAAAAATTTGTATGGTTCCATCAAAACCTGGTGTCTCGCCTGCTCTAAGCAATGCCAGTATATGAAGTATTCTATATTAATTTTTTTTAAATTTCATATTTTAAGTTTGTATGATATACATATGCTCAAGGGTAGCTCCCTGGTAAGATTCATAAATATCCATAAAGATTTTACAAAGCTATTGAAATTCAAAACCAAAATTTTGAAAAAAAAAGATGAAGTCCAATTTTTAGTCACACTATGTAAAACTTAGGGGAAAAAATTTTTAATTTTATTCTGAAGGATATATTTTCAATGCAGAGAAGCACTTGAGCTACTTTCCACAATATCTTATATTTTTTGACAAAGCTTTACCAATTTGAAAAAAAAACTTTAACCTGAATCAATGAAAAAAAAACTAAGTCTAATTATCCATCAAAATGTGGAAATATAATTTTTTTTTCCAATTTTCAAACTGGATGATATAGATAAAGCATAAAGAACATCCTTAGCAAGTTTTATTATTATCTATAAAGATCTGTAAAAATTATTAAACTTTGAAAAAAACTTAACCTCAGAGTTAACCAAAACTTAAAAAAAATCGG
Organism: Geukensia demissa; assembly: GCA_034783895.1. Classification (NCBI taxonomy): domain Eukaryota; kingdom Metazoa; phylum Mollusca; class Bivalvia; order Mytilida; family Mytilidae; genus Geukensia; species Geukensia demissa. The sequence continues at coordinate 239 of JARWCS010337423.1, read as the reverse complement.
TCAAAATATGTAAAACTGAGAAATAAAAATTTCAAAATTTTATCCTGAAGGATATGTTTTCAACATAGAGGAGCATTTGAACTACTTTTGACAACATCTAATAAGATTTGACAAAGCTGTACCAATTTTGAAAACTTTTACCTCAACCAATGAAAAAAAAACTTTCTCTAATTCTTTTGTAATTTTCACACTCCTCGACCGGTGTTGGAAATGTTTTTCTAATCTCTAGAGGGTTGTTA
>JARWCS010337413.1:0-11757 GCA_034783895.1 Geukensia demissa | reverse complement strand
TACGAATGAAGAAACATACCATGGTTATATAATTCATAGATAAAGTATTTTTCCATAACAAATTGAGAAAAAAAAACCGACAGGTTAAAAATTGACCCTATCCAAAAAAAAAAAAACAAAAATAAAATAGAAATAAATTGAAAAATTGAAGACATCATTAAATCATTGATACACACCAACTTAAATCTGTATTGAGGGCAAATAACAATTAAAGAACATTTTATAGCATTTTGCAGAGAACCAGTAAAAATTTGAGATATTGTTAATTTCTGTAATTTTTTCTCCATTTGCTTGCCTTAAAAGAGTTTGTTCTGTCTGTTTTCGGCCAAAACATATTTTGTTTGGAAAATCTGTTATTTCTGGAAATTCATTTTTTTTTATAATATTTCTTTTGCTTGGAAGATTAAAATGTTCAAAAACGTGTCAAGCATTTCATTGTTTATAGAACAACATATAACCGCAATGATCTTGGCATTAAAAAACATAGTCTGCCTCATAACTTGATTTCCATATGGAATTAATTGGGGAAGGTTACATGCAAACTTTATAACAAAGTGACGACTATAGTTTTCGAATAGACAAAACACTGTTTATTGACAGTAATAATTCAACTTCCCACAAATATGGCGTAAACAGCTGAAATGTGTTTCAAGGGCTTGTTACCAAAGGAGCAATTTTCTTGACGGAGCTCAGTTGTTGATAGACAGATTGCTCAAGCAAATGAAAGCATCACTCCAGTAATTTTATGGTCAACATCATAATCTTGGTGGCCAGTATAAAATATTTGTTTCAAAGATGCTTCTTCATGGTGGAGATTTAAGATCCAAAGAATATGGTTTATTTTCGCTGCAAGGCAACTTAACAAGAATTAATTCAACTTAAGTAGAATTAATTGCTACTTAAGTTGAATTCTTGTAACAAAAAACAAGCAAAAATAATTTTAACGCAACTTAATTGAAAATGTAACAATTAAAAGAGAAAACGCTTGTTAAGCAATATTAGTTTGAGTTAAGGAATTTAAGTAGCGTTAATTCGAATTAAGTTACTTAAATTGAATTAAAGTAGAGAAAAATTGATATTAAGTAACTTAAATTGAATTTAAGTATTTTTTGTGACTTGGGCGTGCCATATCTAAGTGATCGGCGTTTAGGTTCATGTTCGGTCGACAAGTATCATTTTAACTTGAAAACATAATGTGTCCACAAGCAAAATACAACTTAAGATTTTGGTGGAAAGATGGAATTAAGCAACTTACAAGTTAAATTTAAACATTTAATGCTTCCCTAGTCCGAATTTCAGTTTTATTCAAAGCTCTTTAACTCTAACTGACCAAATTTGGTGTCCATGTTAACGATTGATTGATTATTGACTAACGTAAAGTTTTAAAAATACATGTCAGTCTGACGTTTAAATGTCTGTAACCATATTTTTATTTTTCGACAACTGTTGTACATATTTGGTATATAATTGGGTTTTGGTGGGTACATACTAGTCTACTGTAGGTTATTTGACCTTGACCCCATTTTCACGTTCCATTGACTTATATTTAGTTTTTGTGATAAGGTCTGTTTTCAGTTAAGAAACAAGATAGGTCATCCTTATTTGGTGAGTGAATTCATTCTGAAGTATATGTTACATGTCCTTGACATTGTTATCTTGGATGAAAATTTTGTAAAATTAGCAACAAATTGCAACAAATTTTACATTTAAAATCATTTTCTCGATAACTATTACATACAGACTCATATTTTGTCTGTAAATTATTCCTAAGGGATACATGGCAGTCTGTTATTTCATTTGACTTTAGACTCTTTTTAGGGAACACCCATTTAACTTAAAAGGGGAGCAGAGTTAAATGGTCATTACCTTATGGTCCATTGGCTTAGATTAAAGAGTAATTTTGAGTGAATACACATATAAACACACATATTCAAAGCCTTTATACAGGCAAGTCATTGCAGTGTCCATACTTGTTAAACAAGCTTTTTGAATGTATTTCCCTTTGGGTCCTATATAAAACTAAGTCCCTTACTGGTGAGCATTTTGGATGATACACAGGCACCAAAGTTACATCACCTCATAAAAACATTAAACTACAACTGGTTTGAATCCATTTAGTGGTTGTTTGAATGTTTTCCTATAGGGCTTGCTATCTTGTATGATCAGTAACAAACACTTGGTTATCTCCTTATACAGTACATTCCTATCATGTTTGTTTTTAATCCAGTCAATGGCTCTCAAGAGAAAGATGTTTGTTTATATTTCCCATATAGTTACGTTAAAAAAATTTCCTTGCTGGCAGCAATCTTGGAATAAAAACATTCTTGACCAAATTTGAACAGTTTACTATCCTGCAAGAATTGCAACCACAGCAGATAACATCTTAGGTCAGTCTGAATAATTGTTGAAAAGATCTTGCTGTAACTATCAAAGTACTTCATGTACATGATGTATTGTAGATGTTTCAGAAACCTGTTATTAATATTAGCTCGACAAGTACTTTGAAATTTGCATTTATGGGATGGTATGATTGAAAATGTCTTCATATCCACCACACTGAACTGAACACATTTGTTCAATGACTTTTCTTGTCAGCCTGCAATTTTTTCACCGTTTTATCACTAAGCCATAATTGAGAGGGCCACCTGGTTCAAGTACCTATTAGCTATGGATTGCTTTTTGGTTCTGTGGAATCTTCCCAGTTAGTCCAGTCAATCTAGCAAAAATTTGACTTTAACCTCAAACTAACTGCAACAGAAGAAACTAACACATTTTTGTTTACAGACACCAGAAAAAAATCTTAATTTTTTGAAAGTACCACATGCTAAAAAGAAATAAGTATTTCTCAAATCAATAACTTACCAATAAAATACAAATACATGTGTACTTGCAATATTTTGGATATCTTCATTGAAATTAGAGCGTGAGATAGAGTCAATTAAGAAATATTGACTTCATCAAAGTACCATATTTTACACACAATAAGAGAAAATTGTAACAAAAAATGACAAAAACGGTATGCTTTTGTAAGAGTTATCTCCCCTGTTCCATTTCAAATGCATGGGAAAATTGAAATATGATTTCAAGCTTTTCCCCAAGTTAGATTTTTGGAGACTTTTTCCTGTGTCTTATTTGTATATAATACTACAGATCTTCTGTTGCAATAGGTTCAAGGTTAAAGTCTTTTGACTGGACTAAGTAGTAGGAGTGTTTGTTTTGTGGAATCTTCCCAGTAGTTGGAGTGTAAGGGGGAATTTCGGAACATTTACATGTCACATTATATCATCTTTAAGGAACTCAGAGAGTCAGAGTTTTTCCTTGGGAGGGTAAAAAGAAGTCACGATTGCCAATTATTTGCAACAACCTCCTAATGAAGATAAGGGAACTAAAATTTCTTTTTTCAACTTGTAACTTGCATCACACAACAACTTATAGGCTCTATTAATGGTGTAAAAATTGAAATTTAGGTATTTTCAATTATTGTTTTTCTAATCCGTTTGATTCAAGAGAGTGCAGGACACTATTATTTAAATTTGTTTTGTGCCCCACAGAAGTCTAGTGAACTAAAGGCAACAGCTTAATGTGATATCATGCAGTGCACAATCCAGAAAAGATTTGGATTGTGTCTTTCTGGCATGTATTCCATATTTTTTATTTTAAATAATAAGAATAATTCTGGCAAAAGGACGTGTATTCTTTATTGGATTTCATGACTGGATTTCAATGAGTATTTTATACTTTGATATACATATTTCTCAACATAAAACAACAAAATCCAAATATTCTTATCATGTTACAAAATCTGTCATAATACAAGAAAGCAATGTTGCAAGCAATATATAAATGTGACATAATTTATCAAGAGAAACTCAAAATTGTTTGGAGTTCTAATTTTTATGCTGAATAATTCACCATAAGGATTGTATTTTTAACCAGATTTCCAACATTTTGACCACAAACACAGCAGACAAGTTGCCATACAATGCATTAAATTGGATTTGGTATTTTGTGATTCATTCAGAACTGATGATTTCTTAGATTTTATAAAGAAATTTTATCTCACAAATGAAGATCTTCAAATTCATATATTTTTTATAAAGTTTTATCAATTTAGTAGACTTTTTAGCTACAGTAGCTTTAAATTAAGGTTTGAATTGTCGGATTATCTGACCATCACATGTAGGGGTACAGAAGCAGTATTTGTCCACTTCAATAAATTTCTAAAACAAGTAGGAATCTTTTGAAATAATCATTACAATTTTTTTGTGGTTAATGTCCTTGTAAAATTACAAATTTAAAATGAACAGAACATCTTAACTATTACCAAAGTGACATGCAATCCCTGAAAATATAAGTTCCAGCTGAGGCAGTTTACATCCACTTGCGGCATATTTTGTCCATCTGAATTTCACTTCATCAGTTTATCAACAGGAAAATTACAGTTTTTTCTCACTTTATGTATTACATATTTTCATTATTTTTAAGTTTCCGCTAAATTAATTGGAAACTTAAAAATAATGAAAATAAGCAATACATAAAGTGTGAAAAAATTTTCCTGATGATAAACAAAATACAAATTAAAACATTTTATGAGGATGATGCAGCTTCTTAAAATTGCAAATGCAAATATTTATGTGGTGGACAAAAACTGCATCTGAACAAAACTGCCTACATTGCTCAGTGTCAATACAGATTGGACCATGTACTATTTTTGTTACCTATGATAAATACAATATTTTATTTTAAAATATGTCAAGAACTACCGTGACACAAATAGTGTAAAACATGATAAACAAATACAACACTAACAGTTATAAAAAATCAAAAAGAATTTGTTCCCTTATACCTAAATAAAACATATACAATTTTTCCAGAGCCAAAAAAAAATTGCACAATATAGAAACTCTTAAAATTGCAAAAGTATGGCTGCAATTAAAAAGACAAATTGACTAGAAATTACTCTGCTGCTGGTTCAACCCAACCTTTGAACTGTCTTTCGAGTTCACATGCAACAGCAATAGTCAATCTATCATTGTTCATCGTTCCCACGACCTGTAGACCTAAAGGTAGACCATCTTTACTTAGACCTAATGGTGTTTGTGTTACAGGATATCCTAAAGCATTGAATATACCAGTATAGGCAAAATTAAATGGATAGAAAATAGGTTCATTATGGTATGGTGCTATTTTTGGATGTGATGGATACAAGAATACACCATCATCTCCAAGAATATTATTAAATTCTTCCTCTAGTTTATCACACATTTTAAGGAAAGTCTGATTTTGTTGTTCTGACATATCAAAGCTCTCAGCCATCCCTAAACCTATTGCTGGTATTGTATGATTTGACCATCCTACCAACCATTTAGCAAATTCTTTGAAGGCATTCACAGAGCCTTTTTTATCTGCCATATATTGACAGAAGGAAGTTCCCCCACTGGTTAACATCTTGGCAGACCAAATCTGTAGACTAAACTTCAGTTTGTGAAGGTCCACTTTCTCAACAGTCACTCCTAAAGTGTGTCTCAGGTATTCAACAACCTGTAATATCCAAAGATAACTATAAGATTCAGACTTTAATATTTCCTTTATGGCTGGTTTAAGTGTTTTTGCCTTGATCTTTACTTGATCATTCTAATACAAAGCACTATGCTAATATGAAATATTATCGTTGATTTCATTTACCAGATAACTGTATTGTATTTTAAGGTTTGAGGCCGAAAATCATGGATTTTACTGTCTCAAATTGAGTTTACCTTGCAGCAATTAGGCGGCCTTTTATATGAGTTCAACTTAGTTAAGGCAAATTGATTGTGAATTTCAGGTAAAATGCAAGGCCATAAAATAAGGTATCAAAATTTTTGCATTCGAATGTTCTTTGACATCATGGGGAAAATAATATCACTAATGTAACAAGGCCAGTGATAAACTGATTATCCGTGGTCATCTTTACTTCGGTTGTATCCAACTTGATGCCATTGGATATTATCTATCTTGTAAAGGATACTTTGGTTGTATCCAACTTGATTCCATTGGATATTATCTTGTATCCAACTTGATGCCATTGGATATTATCTATCTCGTAAAGAAGACAAATGATCTAATATATATTCATCATTTCTACTGACATACTGCTCAGCAGCAGCCTAATGTTCATTCATAATTTTATCGATATTTTTTTTGGAAAGTTCACTCATTTTAAACTACATTTTAACAGTTTTCCATTTCATAGTATCTAAGATGATAGTATACTGAGATTTCTGTTATAATATAGGGTTGTTGCATAAATATAAGTGAATACTGTCATGTAGAATTTTACATAGGTAGTCCTTGTGAATGCAAATAATGTTCTACAAGGCACAGTTTTCATCAAAATTCTTTAGTAATCCTATTATTCTATATACAGCAAAGCTTGGATAAACAAGTTAAAACTGCATTGTCATTGGCATCACTTTTCTTGTGCTATACTCGACACCACATAATGAAATTTTACTCCCCTTGACACAAGATTTACTCCCCTTGACCTTACTGACGTCAAACATCAATTGAATTTTAACTGTTATGTCAAAATATTTACTTAATGCGGTAAAACTTGTACTTTAAAATTGTCTGTTGTGTACAATGAATAGTACTGATATTTTATGGCATATTTGGTATATTCTCACACACCTTTCTCTGGGCTTCCTTCAGTTCTGGGTCAACGTTACTGACCAAAACACTACCTCCATCATCTTCCATGTAGAAATACTTCAGTTTTCTAACATCTACCTGGATCAAAATTTTATTTTGATAAAACACGCTTCTCTTTTTCTATACTGATGCTATAGAATGAACTTATTTTAAATAGCTTATATGCAGTGGTGACAAAAATTTTATAAATAAAAAGAAAACTAGCACATAGAATTTGGCAAAAAAAATGTATAGATGGCTATCATTTACCATTTATCTAAAATAAGGAAAAGACATAGGATGTCACTATTTTTATTTATTCAGTACAACAGTGGATTCAAAATGAAATAGTCAAAGTCATAGCATTCTTTAGAGTTATCTACATTCCCAAAGGTTTTTTCCAAGAAATTTTTTTTCATATTTTTTTTTATTAAAAGATAAACATATTTCTATCAGATAAGTTAATATCTTTATCTTCACCAATAAAAATGTAAAGATATAACAATTGGACCTTTATTTGAGGTATCTTAGATTGGCCATTTTATTTTGATAGGAATCCAAATCCGAAATTTTTATTTATCTACTGATTTGATAGGTATGCCAACGGATTTCTGCTATCTCTTTCTGTTTTCAAGATAAGTGGGGCCGAAAAACGCAATTTTTGGAATGTTTTTATTTCTCATCTGATTTTGATGGGGTTTATTGCAAATGATTCCTTTTAAAAAATGCAACAAATGTTATCATTACTCATTTCAGGTATTTGTCATTAACTAATAAGCTCTTCCATTAACAAAACTAAAAAGCGGGGGACCTTGAGTGTTGCTCTATTTTAAGTGGGGATTCAGTATTACATTTAACGCTATCCGGATTTGCTCCTTGATTTTTTTTCTTGAATCTGAAAATTAACTGTCATGGGAATTGTCATCCTCACAATGTCCAGGGTCCTGTGTCCACACTTGTCCATACCACTTGTCCGTACCAAGTGTCATACCACTTGTCTGTGGTACGGACAAGTGTGGACACAGGACCCCTGACATTGTCAGGAGAGGGAACTGGCAATTTTTGAAAGTTTTTTCTCAATATTTGAGAATCAGACCCCACCCACCTTATCCCTCTCTTTACTGTGTATTAATGTACATGCCCCATGGGTATGTGTAATGAAACAGTGTTGATTGATTTTCAGGATTTTTAAATATAAACTTCACTGAGGATCAACATCATGGTCTCCCTCACTTCATCTAGAAATATTTTAGTCATCTATTTTTATTATAAATTTTGGTTTTGTCAAAAGAAATTTTTGTTACAATGGTGAAAAGACAGCCAATTTTATGTCTTAATATATGACACATCTGCAGATCAAACCCATGACCTTTCCTACTAAATGTAAACATGCTTCCACTAGAATTAACAATAGCTTTAAAAATAGCCAGTTTGTTTTTATCTTTTACTCTTAGTTTTCAAGCTGAAGGGATGAAACTGGATATTATAGTACTTTTAACTCATTACTGTGGTGTACACATGATTATTACCCTGGATGACCCATGACTTTGTTTTCAAATTTTGCCGCTAGCTCCACATTCAGTGGAAATCAAGGACTTGGGGGAAAAAAAAAAAAGTGCAAAGCAAGACCACCCCAAGATCTTTGGGCAGTCCTGTTTTGAAACAGGTGACCGTTTCACAGAAGGTTGTAAGTGTCGTGAGTGATTGTAACTCGCTTATGTTATACAGGACTTATGAGTAGTCGTAAGTCTTATGACCTTTTGTGAAACGTTCGCCGGACTTCAAAGTAATGTGATGATAAGAATTGTGACATCATAATAGAAACAATGTCCAATTGTTTTGACCTGTGATGAATTTGAATTATGACATCATCCACTTGTTTTTACAATTTTTTGGCACTATTAACAAATAATTTCCCAAAACTCCATATTCGCAATTGAAGTTTGACTGATGTATTAGAATACCGTCTTGGCAGGCTGAGATTACATGATTATACATTTTATTTTTTCCAACTTTGTGTGATTGTAAAACCTTCAATAATTTTAAACTTTTGTTACAAAAAAATTGTGTTAATAACAGTTTTTTAAAACAAAATAAGGGCAACAAAAAAGAGGAGCATGGTCTTGCAACTGGTCATGACCTTGACCTCTGACCTTGAAAATCAAAAGGCTTTTTATTGGTAAAAATCAACACTTGTGGATTCTGATTGAAATTTTTACAAATAAAATTTTACTTCCTGACATTCCACATATTATGATATTTAGTAGTCCTTGTGCCAGACACATCCACCCTGAAAGGACGATAAATCTCCTCTCTATACAAATTATAATGATTTAAATGAAAGCATCATTTTTAGTATAAAATGGCTTACAGGCTGATCAAGGTTAGCTTCTGCACTTTTTGGTCCAGTATAGACTTTCAGCAATGGTAACAAGTCCTCAGCATATCGACACATTGGTCCTGTACTCAGTAGGTCTCTATCTTTACCATCAGCTATTGGGTATTGTCCTTCATTAGGGACAAGTCCTAGAAAAATGATATAAAGTATCTAACAATTCATGGTTTATATGAATATCTTATTGTATAGAGAAGAGACACTGGGTGAATATTAAGGCAAAGAAAAAATCGTGTGTTTCTGCTGACATTCTCAAAAGTGGTTGTTAGGTAGGCAAAACTTTATTTTTAGAAATTTTTTGACTGGTTTATTTTTTGAAGAAACATTCAGACTTAAGTAGTGCTTGTCAGAAAACCTAGGGTAGGAACAAAAAATTGCGGTCGGAAGGGTTACAGTAAACACTGGTAATTTTTTTAGGCCTATAAAAATTGTATCACATTTCTGTCCTGACAAATACTATGTTAGTGTGTCAATGCTTGATTAAAAAGATCACATACCCAACTTTTCTCATTTAATTACTTCAAGGGTAATTGAGAAATAAAGATAATAAGTGCAGAACATAGTTACAATTAACAAGATATTTACGATCTTGTAAATTTACAGAGTGATATTCGGCAACTTTGGCCAAACCTTACTTCACCCTTAGCGACTTTGGAAGGGGAGCCTAAGCATTTAGAACCTTCCTTCTGAAATATATCAATACATGAATGGAAATATTATCTTATTGGAAAAAACATATCTTTGTATTTTTTACTTCCTTCAGGGAAAAGTCACAAATAATTGTTCCAAATTTTAACCATAGTGTCTGACGTTTCGACCAAACAGGTCTTCATCAGGGAAAATGTCCTTGCACAGATTACATGTTGTCAGCCTTTTGATCATGCACTGCCATTGAAATCCAAATGTTATTTATGTCCAACATATCAACATAAAAACATATCTGGTTTTGGGAAATAAGTCAATGGGGGAACAGCCGAAAATCAAAGACAAAAATCAATGTCTTGTACTTTGATGCTGTGTGAATATAACTTGAAATACAGGTAAAATGATGCCTCTTATAGTATACTGGTAAAGTAAATTAATTTATATATGATTTCTAAAATTAATTGGTAAACTTGAAATAAATCAGTTGAAGAAAGGGATTCAACATTTCAAAAGTCACATTTCTTGCAATATTGTACCTCTTGATGGTCTGTGTCCAAATATACCATTAAAAAAAGATGGCATTCTGATACTACCACCTATGTCGGAGCCTATCCCCATCACCGAGGCCCCAGCTGCTATCACACAACCTTCTCCACCTGTAAAGAAATGAAAATGTTCTGTAATGAATTTCATTGTTAGTTTGAAATTGATCCTAAGTGTGTATGATGTAACAGTCAAAATAATATTATGATCAATTTTAGACTTCTGGCAAATTTTTTACAAAAATTCATAAGTGTTACGAGTGGTCATAACTTAGGTAATGCAGGACTAGTCTTACGACTTTTAAGAAACGTTTGCATGTTTCTTTATGAAATCCATCACTGCTACATTATTACATACAGTAATCATCTTCCAAAGTAATACATAAAGCAAATAATAGGTGTCAAGGAGAAATGAAAAACATTACAACTGATTACATATATAAAATTGTATTCTATAGTTATCTCCCTTTAATATTAATAATGTAACATTTTCAGTTAATTGACAAGAATTTATAAGCTGTAAATTAATTGATATGCTTCATTACTATGAAGATGAGGTTTTACTTCTATTAACAGCATTTAAAGCACACTATCAAGTAACTCCTGACCTTTAAACCAGTTTCTAGAAAATAATGGAAAGACCCACTAAAACACTGTAAATTTTGTCAGTTGAAAAACAAGAAAATATTTTTATATACAAATAAAAAATGCTTAACACCCTTAAAATGACCATATAAGACCTTGATTTGCAAAAAAAAAAAACCAATTATGACCAAGCAGATAATTGTCTTTCAGTGTTAATGAAATAATTCCATATGACCACAAACTTTATCTTAAATCACAGTTTTTGAGTAAAGAAACCCCAATTATTCACGACTTTTTCTGAATATAAATTATTTCAACTTGAAAAGCTGAATTTGGTTTTAAAGAACCATACACCTTGTGAAAACAAACTTATTTTTGCCTCCACATTCATCCATGATTGCTATTCAAAGCAACTGAACTGTAACAATTCACAGCAATATACTTTCACAATTTTTTCACTTCACAAAAATCTGGAAAATGAATTTCTCATGGATAAAAGATGGTTTACTAGAACTAGATGATAGTGAAATTATAAAAGAAAATAAACATTACAGAGGTGTAGAAATCTTAAAATGGAGGACAAGATTCATTTTCAATAAACCACAGGATACACATGATATAGAAATAGGATATGATTCTATATGAAACAGTCATCCAAAAAGCATGAATTACTAACATCCACAGGTTACCCTAAGGCCTTCAATAATGAACAAATTTCCACACCATAAAACAAGCTGTAAAAGGTCCCAAAAATAAAATGTCATCTTAAACCAAGACAAAAATTGTTTTTTTTCTTTTATTCATATAAAAATAGGAGATGTGACATGATTGTCCATGAGACAGTCACCCACTAAATGACAGTAGAATTTAAACTTCTACAGGTCCCATTATGGCCTTCAACAATGAACCAGAGTCCATACC
>JARWCS010337402.1:0-11757 GCA_034783895.1 Geukensia demissa | reverse complement strand
TAACGCTTGCACAGAACAGCTTCCGGGTGTACTAAAGTCGACCACACAATAGTTCTGATGTCATATTTGATTGTCTGTCTACATCATTTTTGTGGTAAAATATGTTATTTTCCACCGAGAAAAGCAGTTACAGTAAAAGGGTCTATTGCCACAAGCCTATCAAAATTTGGTTTACGGGGGAAAAAGAAACATGTTGTTTTTATCTCTAGTTGTTGCAAATAATGTCAACAATATCTTGAATATTATGACGTTGCAAGGATTTGTTTTGTGACACAAAAAAGTTCAGGAAAATACAACAATAAAAAAATCATCTTTATTTAAATTTGTTCAGGCTGTCGTTTCATAAAACAATCGCTAATTTAATGTGCACTTTATTCCATTCATTTTCTATGGCCTAACGTGCACGTTAATTTAGCGATCGTTTTATGAAACGGCAGCCAGTTTTCTATAGCCCCATGTGGAACAAAGGGCATATTCGGTCAGAGCGAAAAGGCTTGGGTCAACGGTTATAAGCTGAGGTACAAACGTTGAACGCTGTTTGGAGCTTGATGCGATCTTTGTTTAATACTTGGCTGCACAGTGTAGGATTTTACTCCCTGTGACCCAAAATTTACTTCACTTGACCTTATTGATGTCAAAACAACAACTGATTCTTGACTGTTAGGTCAAAATATATACCGGTACTTTGTGATAAATTTTGTACTGGCTTTGTGTAATTTTCATAAAGGCGAACTGGACTGTAATTCAAATCTTAATTGGTCTTTTTGTGTCACTCTGATTTGCGGAAAATAACTCTGGTTTTAGTCACAGGATAGAAATTATGTATAATTCTCATAGATATGGAAACTGAATACTTCAAAGTAAATTGATGATATAACAATCACAAAAATCTTTTAGTTAAAGATTCTGGAAATAGTATTTGGATCCCAAACAAATGATTATGCAACATATTTCCCAATTCAAAGGAACCTGGACCCCTTTTAATCCAGTTATGATTAATAAACAAATTAACAGCTGGTGACAATAAATTTCATGCCTATTGCATCTGTGATTAAAGATTTTCCAGGTCACTACAGTGAAACCTCTCTAAACAAGTCCTTCAGAAAACTGGCCAACCTCTGTAAACCAGTCACAACTACTAATACCCCAATGGTATCTGCTTTTGTAAATTAAACGCTGTAATCTGTCCACCCCTTTAAATTGGCCAAAATTTTCTGTCCCATTGCTGGCCGGTTTAGAGAAGTTTCACTGTATATAAATAACCCAGGCCTCTCTCGTGTGTATAAAGCATTTAATTTAATTTTAGCAAATTTGGACGTAATTTTTGGTAGTTAAGTGTTGACTGGGGAGAAAGTTTTTAAGTTTCATTAACTTTGCCATATCTTTATGGATTTTCATAAACTTGCTCTGAAGCTTTTTTTGTTAAAAGTGTATCTTCCATATGATGATAGAAAATTTGACTTTTTTCCACAAATTATTTTCTTCACATTGATGTCTCATATTATATTTACAACAGCCAGAGTAGTGTACACGAGACAACAGGTTCTAATTAACTGTTACGAACTGTTAAAAAAATGTTCTTACATTTCAATATTTATAGAAGAAAAACTATTGATCAAGGGGCCTGGGTGGCCGAGTGGTCTAGGTAGTTGATTTAAACTTACCTGTACAGACCACTGTAGCCTATCACCTATATTGCGTGAGTTCTTGTCTGACTTTGTACCATGCAAAAACAGGTTGAGCTTAATTCGCATTGCACATGATAAGGTTTGTCAGTTACCTGCCCAAGGTCTGTGATTTTCTCCGGGTACACCGGCTTCCTCCACCAGTAAAACTAACTGCTGCAATATGACTGAAATATTGTTGAAAGTGGCGTAAAACCCCAATCAAACAAACTATTGATCAAAATGATCATATGATGCTTTCAGTTTATTATATTTACAGAATTTTTTTTCAATGGATTACGTCCACTGACACTATCAGGTCTTTTTGCTTGATGATGTCTGATTTTCGGGGTAAATTCATCAGTTGATGCATGTTTCAGAATTGTTCCTAGTGCACAAATTTTCCCAAACAAGCAATATCACAAAACAATAACCTTCTAGTGCAGTGGCGACTACAAGTGGAAGTCCCTGTTGACTTAATCCATTGAGGTCTTTTTGCTTAATGACGTCAGATTTTCTGGGAAAATTTATCAGTTGACGCATGTTTCAGAATTGTTCCTAGTGTGCAGATTTTTCCAAACAAGAAATGTCACAAAACAAAAACCGATGGGCTTAATCCCTTGGACCTGCAGAGACATATAGTCTAAAGGGTGCGTTTTACTCAGATTGCATGTGATAAGGTTTATCAGTTACCCGCCTATGTTTGTTAGTTTTCAACAGGTTCTCTGAATTCTGAATCTGAAAAAAAATAGAGACCCTAGCGATATGAAAGTGGTGTTCAAACAAACCAAAAATGCTGTATTTGAAAAAATACATGTTTTATAGTATAATTTTTTTTTCAGATTGGAAATTGAAGTACAGAAGCCAGCAAGACATCATCGAGACAGTTCCTCAGGCACAACCGATTCAGAATCTGATAGTTCCTCAAGTAGCTCCAGCAGCTCAAGTAGTAAAAGTTCAAGGTCATATAAAGGCAGATCACGTACAAAAAGGTCAGAAAATACCAGAAAAAATTCAAGCAGTGGTTCTAGTTCCTCAGATGAATCACGTGAAAGATATTCTAGAACAAAGTCAACCGTAAATAGACAGTCTTTAGCAAAATCTGATTTGGGGAAGCAAAGGTCAAGGTCAAACGAAAGGAATAGACAGTCTGCAAGGTCAGGTGAACAAAAATTAACAGACAAACCACCCAACAGGGATGAAAAATCTAATGACCGAAATTGCAGGTCAAGGTCAAGTGAAAGACATTCAAAGTTAAGAGAAGAAGATCATTTCAACAGACCATACTCAAAATCTAGAGATGACTTGTCTTCTAGTAGAAGACGTGGATCTCCAGACTTTATCCGTCCTAGGTCAAGATCACCAGGCGAGCGACGTAACAGATTTGGGCGTGATGCCAGATCTCCATCTCACAGTCCTCCCCGTCTAGATCCTAGACTTTATAGACAAAATGAATATGGAGAAGTTGTACGCGTCTCTAGAGAACCTTATAACAGAAGGGGTAACAGAGAATATGGAAGGGATTGGGATCGAAGGGAATATGGTCGAGATGACATGAGAGCTAGAAATGAAGGTTTTAGAGAAAACTCTCAGGAAGGCCAGAGAGGACTTCGTCGAAATAATGTCTGGAGTACTCGTGGAAGAAGTGACGACCACAGAGACCGTGGTCGAGAAATATCAATTGAAAAAGAATTTCTGGCAAGAAATAAATCAAGTTGGACTGATAATAACTCACCAAAAGAAAGAGAAGATGAAAGAAGACGGTCCAGAGAGAGGTCATATGGTAACAAAAATAGAAGTAGTAGATCTCCAAGTTCACAGGTTCGGAAGGGGTTGCCCAAAGATAAGGAGGAAGATAGATCTAAGATAAGAGATGATAGAGATAGGAATGAGGACAAAGGGTCTATTAGGGATAGAAAAGGTGAAAGTAGGTCAAGTGAAAAAAACAATGAAGCACGTAGATCGGTAAACAATGATGAAGGGAACAGAATGTCACGTGAGAAGAAAGATGTTTCACAGAGTAAGGATTCAAGGTCTTCCAGAGACAAACAGAGATCAACAAGATCACCTGAAAGTAAAACAGTACAGAAAACTAGGTCATCAGATGGCCAAGGTCGCGAAAGTAGGTCAAGATCTGAGAAAGATGGGGAAACTAGATCAAGATTAGATGATGACAAAGAATCTAAAAGCCGATCAGAAAGGAAAGAAGAGAGACAGTCAGAAGTTAGAGAGAACAGAGTATCAGAGAAAGCTTCAAAAACAAGTTCTGAAATACGAAAAGGAAAAAGAAATGAATCATCCTCTGAGTCAGATAGTTCTTCTTCAAGTAGTTCTGATGATGATAGTGACAGCTCTAGTTCATCATCCTCTTCGTCTTCATCTTCAGATGACAGTGAACCAAGGAAGAAAAAATCTACCAAGCAGAAGGACACTCGACCAAGAAGAAGGGATAGTTCAAATAGTAGTCCTGAAAGAAGTTCTGTTACCCACAAGGAGAAAAGTAAAGCTCTTCCACTGCATAAGGTTAGTGACAACTTAAAAGATAAAAGACGTGACAGATCACCAAATCGACAAAGTTCAGTGAAACGTAAAGATAGAAGAAGGGAAAAATCTCCACAAAGACAAAGTAAGACTTACAATAGGGGTTCTCAGAAGGAAGATTCTAATGACAGGAAGACAAAGGGTTCTGCTTCAACAAGTGGAAAATTGACCTCTGAAAGTCAATCTAGGAAGGAAAAATCACCTAAAAGGAGAGCACGGTCATTGTCAGAAAGTCCTCAAAGAAATGATCAAGGTTCTCAAAAGACAAACACTAGGAGGAAAGAAAGTCCAGGTAAAAGTTACAGAAAAAGACTGGATTCTGAAAGCCCTGGGAGACGAAAAAGAAGTCCTACTGAGAAGAATGAATTAGAAAGAATAGAGAGTTCACAAACAAAATCAGAGCATAAAAGATCTGACACTAGAAGTCCAAATAGAAAAAAAGAATCAGAAAGAACAAAAACTTCTCGTGGAAGAGACAAACCTGAATCAAGGAGTCCACCACGAAAGAAAGATTCATCAAGGAAGAGAAGTGCGGATGCCAAAAATAGAAGGAACAAATCTGAATCTAGAAGTCCATCACGACAGAAAGATTCATCAAGAAAAAGTAGTCCAGCTAGAAGAAGAAGGGACAGATCAGAATCTGGAAGTCCACCACGGAAGAAAGATTCATCAAGAAAAAGTAGTCCAGCTAGAAAAAGAAGGGACAGCACAGAATCTGGAAGTCCACCACGAAAGAAAGATTCATCAAGAAAAAGTAGTCCAGCTAGAAAAAGAAGGGACAGATCGGAATCTGGAAGTCCACCACGACAGAAAGATTCATCTAAGAGAAATAGTCCAGTCACTAAAAAGAGAAAGGACAGATTGGAATCTGAAAGTCCAAAAAGAAAATCCAGAAGTCCACATCCTCAAAAGAAATCTGAAAAAGGAAGATATTCCAAGAGAAAAGAGGAAAGTGATTCTTCTGAATCAGAAAGTCCAGTTGGCAGGAAAGAAAGTTCAAAAGACAAATACCAAAGTCGTAGATCCCGTACTAGAACTCCACCTCGAGAGAATTCTTCACACAGAACAGATAGGAGAAAGGACATAGAAGCAAGGAAAAAGTCAAAATCTCCATTTGTAAGCAAGAGGGATAGAAGAAGGTCAAAATCACCATTAGAAAATAGGGAAAAAACAAAATCGGCATCAGTTACTAGAACTGATAGAAAAAATTCAAAATCACCTTCAAGTAATGACGAAAGAAAGAAGTACAAATTGGGATCATTAAGCAGAAAAGACAGATCTCAAAAAGAGGCATCTCGTTCTCATAGCCCATCACCTAGGAAGTTGCAACCTAAAAGGCCAAGTCCAGAGGAGACTGATAAAAGATCAAATTCAGTTCCATCAGAGACTGGACTGAAAGAAAAATCACAGAAACAAAGAAGTAGAAGGAGGTCAGAGTCATCAGAAAGCTCATCAGATGAAAAGAAGGATTCCAAAAAACACAGTCACCGTTCCAGTTCATCATCCTCAACATCGTCATCTAGTTCTTCAGAAATAGAACAAAAACCATCAAGACTTTCATCCTCACCCAAAAGCCAAGATAGGCAAAAGACTCCTTCAAATCATAGTACACCAGTTAGAAGTCGGTCAAACCGTAGTACTCCTATAAAACAAGCTGAAAATGATTCTTTTAGCAAGAAGTCACCTGGAAATGGTGGTCAGAGTTCATCAATTTTTAAAAATTTAGACAAAGATGCAGAGGTTGATAAACAGGACACAAGCCTTGAGTCCAAGAGCTCATCATCTCCAAGAAAACCAAATTGGAGTTTTGTGGAGTCTGACATTCCTGAACAAAGCTTTACCTCAGAACCTGGTAACCTGACTTTAGAGCAGAACTACACATCTGAAGCAGGTAACCAGTCGCTTGGAAATGTTTCTATGGACAGCGTGAAAAGACTTGAGAAAAACCATGACATGGCAAAGTTTGAAAGTGAACCTGAGAGTGGGGAGATCACAGATAGTGAAAGTGATGGAGAAAACAAAAAAGAGCCAGCTGTTAAAAGTGTAGTAAAGGTATGAAAATCTATATCTATTTCATTTAAACAAAGTTTGAGGGGTATACAGGAATCACCCTGTCTGTCTGTCTATCCGTCTACATACCTTGTAAGTGCAACTCTTTCCTAAACTGATTTCAATGAAACTTTATATGAACATTAGACACAATGTGTAGATACATTGTACAGTGAAACCTGTCTAAATCGAACACCATTGGGACTGAAGAATTTGTTCGGTTTACAAAGGTGTTCGGATTGGACAGGTTATGTCTGCAAAGATTTTTTAAGGTTGGGACTAAATCTGATGTTTGGTTTATACAGGTTTTCGGTTTTCTCAGGGTTCGGTTTAGACAGGTTTCACTGTACATTAACCGCAATAAGCAGTATTAACGATTTTTCTGGGCAATCTGGCGCCTATCACAGGAAATGTGGCATATATTGACTATATATAAACTATTTTACTCATATAGAGTAGAGATTTTTGCAAGGTCTCAATGGAGAAATTAGACCTTGGCGGCAGTGGCGACTCATTAAACAGAAGTAATGTAATCTCTTTTTACTGAATGTTAATATTGAATATTTGGCGCTTCGATGCGCTTAACACAGAAAATGTGCCCTATATTTATTATATGGAAATATTGTACCTTAACAGGACAATTAGATTTGTTATTGGAAAAATTAGACAGCTGTGACCATAGAGGCGGTCTGAAAAGAAGTACAGTAACCGAAATAAGCAGTATATTATAATTATTTGGCGCAACCTGGCGCCTATCACAGGTAATGCGCCAGACATTGACTATATAAACAACCTTTTTTGCTCTAATAGAGTAAAGATTTATGCCATGTATCGTTGGAGTAATTAGACCTTGACGGCGGTGGCGCCTCGTTCAACAGTAGTACCGTAATCTGTGTTTACGCATGATAATATTGAATATGTGGATCTGCATTGCGCTTAACACAGGAAATGTGAGCTATTTTGATTATATTCAAAATATTATCCTTTTAAGGGACAATTGCTAGATGTAATTGGAAAAATAAGACCGTTGTGGCCACAACGCCCATCTGAATAGAAGAACAGTAACCGTTGTAAACATATGAATAAAGTGCAATCTAATTAAAATTGGATCTCCGCACTCGCTCCCCCTTTTTTATGCTTTTTATCTTTGGTCGTGTCGTGGGAGATCTAAGGACATCCCATTAGAGTTCATGTCAGGGGTTAATTATTTCCCTTCGGAACGTTTCGGAGCCTTCGCATCTTTTCAGATCTTTTTTACTGCATATTGATATGAAATCTTTGGCGCTGCATTGCGCTAAACACAGAAAATGTGCCATAAATTGACTATATGCAAAATATTGTACTATTACAGGACAATTAGTTTTGCTAGGTTTCATTGGAAAAAATAGACCGTTGTGACAACAGCGCCTGTCTGGAAAGAAGAACATTAACTGCAATAACCATAATATAACGATTTTTGGCACAACCTGACGCATATCACAGGAAATGTGCCTCTATATTGAATATTTACAAACTATTCTACTCAAATAGAGTAAAAAATTTTGCAGTGTCTCAATGGAGAATTAAGACTTTGGCGACCGTGGCGCCTCATTAAACAGAAGTACTGTAATATCTTTTTACTAAATGATAACATTGGATATTTAGCGCTGCGTTGGGCTAAACACAGAAAATGTGCCGTATATTTACTATATTGAAAATATTGTACCTTAGCAGGACAATTAAGTGTTAGGTAAAAATTTGAAAAATTATATCTTTATGGCCACAGCGCCGGTTTGAAAAGAAGAACAGTAACCGCAATCAGCAGTATATAATGATTTTTTGGCGCAACCTGGTGCCTATCGCAGGAAATGTGACTTATATTGACTATATTCAAACTTTTCACTCTAATAGGGCAGTGCGTGTTAATATTGAATTTGAGGATGACTTCCTGCATAAGATTTTGCAGAAAAAAGGCAGGAAGATAAACAGAGGTAATCCAAACTTTGAATTTCAGCTTCCTTTACATATAGGATGTTTTTTCGTTGAACAATTTTCTGTGTTTATCTTTACCTCATCTACCCAAATCAGCCTGAAATTAAAGCCAAAAGACACAATATACTCTGCTTTATATCATGATCATCATATTGAATTAACTGAATTAGCCTGAATTTACATACACAAATTTTGACAAATGCATGAAATTTTCAATTTTCCACAGAAATAACTTGTCCAATAAATTCTTGACACTCAAAAAGTAATTGACTACTAAGTTTTCTTAATATTTATTGCTAAAAATATACACTGGGAGTTGAAAAACCACTTAGTATTGCTTTTAATTGATATCCTGTCCATTCCTCTTGATTTAAATGTAGATAGTTTTCTTGCCTTACCGGGATGATAGTGGGCCACTGGTTCGTGTTACGTATGCCTATGAGCACTGTTAGCACCACCTATTACGCCACAACATGATGTATCTTCACACGTTCGTCTTACGCACTGACAGTTGCATGTTTGTTTGCAATACGCACATACGCCACCAAACCCACCAGATGGTGTTGTCTTCTGTGGTGTAACTGCTGTTTTAAAATAAACAAAAATACATATAAAAGAACAATTATTGCGAGCTGATAATCTGTCACGAAGGATTGGAGCAAGAGTAATTTGTACTTCTAATGGTATTTAACCACTAAATCAAATTGGACGTGTTTTCTTTTACACCGTAGTAACGGAAAAATTGACTTTCCTGGCTGGTTGCTTTAAGGTTTTCGATTGTATTTATTGTTCGTTTTTAGTGTAGATCTCAAGTGTTAAATCCAATTCAACGGATTTTTATCGTGTGGTTTCATTGCTATTTTGTATCAATACTGTCCCAGGCTAGAAGGAGTGGTAAACGCTCACAAACTGGTTTAACCCCGCCACATACTTTATGTGCCTGTCACAAGCCAGGAATCTAAAGTTTAGTGGTTGCCGTTGTTTAAATAGCCATTTTGATTATTCGTTTATTATTTATTCAATAGATAAGCACGGGATTTAACCTCTAGGTCGAAAATCTCCAGGAACGTATAAATAATGACGACTTTCTTAGGAGCAGAAAGTATTGATTATTTCAAATGATACATTCGAATACAAAGTAGGGACATAGCCTATTAAACGCCAATACCCAACAGCTAACTGTTGACCATTATCACCAACAGAAGAAATTGCACAGCACGAGAGAGTTTGTGTTTAGTTTGCTAACGTATACAATGTTTTGCCTCCCCCTCTTTAGGAACCGACAAGAAAAAGAAACAGGAAGTATGATTGGTGTTTAAATACATCATTTCAATATTTGTTACTTGTAAACACATTGATTTAACAATATATGTACTTACCACTAATTGTGCGTCCTACTAAGTTATCAACAATAAAAAAAGACAACATCATACGAAATATGTTTATAATTGAATCGATAAATTTAAATGAATATACATAAATATAAACATGTATACAAGATGGAATGATGTTAATAGCCCTTTCTTTGTGAAAATATGATTAATTGTCAATCCAATCAAAGCAATGGAACCATATACGGTGAGGAAAACCGACTACTAGGAGCCCCTGTTTGAATTATTTCATATTACTTGGTGTTCTGACCGTCAATTTCTAAAAATGCACTGACACTCAATAATGAGTGGAGCTGAACTAATCTTTTACAATCAAAGACCCTAGTCATATCAAATATACAGTTTACAACTTTGTCGCGGGTTCACTAAGTTAAAAATAAAAAAACATTGGGACCAGCTTAAGCAAGAAACAAAATGAGTTGAATTAAATTCTAATTGGTGCTCCCTGTAATGTCCTTTATTAGTATCGTGTTAGGGCGGAGGAGACGAGGGAAAATGGGGGGGAAGGGAGAAGATGGTAGGGAAAAGGAGAAATGAATTTGCTGTGCGCCCCACATAAATACTTTTAAACGGGGCAACATGACTTTCAGTTTTGCAAAGTTGCAATGAGTAGACCTTAGCTATTGTTTTGATGAAGACAGACAGCCGTCAATTTCTTGTTAACGGGTTAAAATCTAACTTAAACAAAACTTATTTTAGCTCTTGGGGGGAGAAAAAAAGCAAATATTGTTTTTTGTCCGAAGGTTAATCACAATGGCCATAAATAAACCGGAAGGCTGTAAGAAACCCCTCACCTACTTTATGATATTCCAAAACTAGAACGAAAGCCCCGAAATTAGGCGCAAATTGGAACCTTTGATTTAGTAACACAAGGAATGATCTGATTCTTAATGAAAGTACAGTAATTGGTTTGTCGTCAAAACTTAAGTTAAGAAAAACTACTTTATTTTGCCAATTTTTCATAGATAAAACATTACGTAAAAACAGTTTTATGTCCCGAAAACATACAGCATACCTAAGACCAAATTTCGGTTTTGATTGTTTTAAATATGTTTTTACACATAATGCCCAAAATTATATAAAATTCTGCTGGCAAGGTCTCGAATTTGTTTTACATTTTCTCACCAAAATGAATAGTTTTGTAGTTATTGAATGCCATTGTTGTGTGCAACAGTTTAATACTCTATTATAATAGGTCACAAAAGGTCACATTACCCTTAAAAGGAAATTGTTAATATCTTCGAATAAGAATTCAAACACACCCAATCCGAATTTTTCGTCCTATTCTAGTGGCCTACGAACGGGTCTTTCTTATTTCTGTTGTTTTTAATTTTGAAGCACATTGGCCAATAATTTCATGATAGGTGTAGGTTTCTCATCCGAATTGTTGCTCTCTGCTTTAATTTACGGGACAAAATTTTCTCGTTGTTAGTATTGAAGCATATTAAGGTTTCGTGGGTAGAAAATAAGGTCTACAAGTGCCGTTTCTTCGCGATCTTGTAAGAAAACCGCTATCCGACATTTAAAAGGCAGCTGCCCTCGAAGAAAGTCTATCCTTTTGGCCTTTGAATAGACATTCTTTTATGCAATATTACACCGAAGAAAAGCAAAACAACACTAAATATTCTTACCTTATACAGATTTCAAGCGGTTTGTTAACATGCGTTTTAGCCTGCTGTGTAAAAAATACTTTTTTTATCGTCTCGTATACAAATTTTGACCAAGAGGTTATACCCCGTGTTTAGTTCGATTGTCGTGACTTATGAATAGTTTCACATTTTGTATTTTGGAGACCTTGTACAGCTTCGTTTATGGTATTGACTCCGGTTCATTATTGAATGCCGTAATGGCCCCTGTAGAAGTTTAATTTCGAGGTGGATGGCTGTCTCAAGGACAATCATGCCACATCTCTTTTTTATATGTATACTGAATATTATAAAAGCCACTTTTTAATTTCAATCCTCTTAACGTGAATAATAAAGGTTGATTGACAGTATAAATATACAATATTAGGTCAATGTCTGAAAAATATCAACTTTTTTGTATGAGGCTAAGAAACTGGGTAAGGGCGAGGTTTACCGAGCCCTTCAACAGTTTCGTGCCGAATACAAAAAGTTGATATTTTTCAGACATTGACCTAA
>JARWCS010337391.1:0-11758 GCA_034783895.1 Geukensia demissa | reverse complement strand
TATCCATATTTCATAGAGTGGGCAACACAAATCAGTTTTGTGTAACAGTAATCGAGCTTTCTTCTCGGATGAAAAAAGTTACTACATAAGATACACCTGCTGGACTTGTGAGGAGATGATAAACTCAATTAATTTTCTTCTGGACACTATTTACATCGGGTAATGCAATAAAATTTATCGACACGATGTAGGAATTGCTAAGGGTACCCACTCTGCCACTAGAATTGCAGACATTACTGCACTGTTATAAATCCCATTGTATGGCAAAACTCCACAAAAATCCATCTAAATCTGATTTAATAGATTTTAATAAAACTTACAGCTATCTTGACGATAATTTTGCAGCTTATTACCCCGACTTCTCAAAATATGTCACTACAGTTTATCCAAAAAAAAAAATCTTACTTTAAAAAGCTAATAAGGACAGAAGCAGATGTTCGTTTCTGTTTCACAAGGTAAAATAAAAACTTAAATATGCGATAAGTGAGACCATTTCTAACTTCATCTTAATCTAATGTTGATATTTAACAAAAACTCAGCTCCATTAAAAATTTCAAAAATAATTTCCATCGCCTCCGTCACATTGTTTCCCTCACAATGAAATCTAGCGAAAAATTTCGGATTCATTCATAAAATTTATCGCAACCAAACAGTAAAGCAATTCTATCTCTACTTTGACAATAAGTTACATTCAGTGATATGTGAGCTCCAATTACATTTTGAGAAAAACATGTTTAATACGAAGGAACACATGTGGCTCGGGAATCAGCTGTATTGTCACAATCAAGATAGTAACTTAATAAAATTCCTATCTAATTAAAATTAGATCTCCGCACTCGCTCCCTCTTTTTATTTGTTTTTTTTTCTTGGAGATCTAAGGACATCCCATCTGAGGTCATGTCAGGGGTCAATTATTTTCCTTCGGAACGTTTCGGAGCTTTATCAAAGCGCTATGCCAGGCAAATCGCCTTCGCACCAGTGCGGCATCGCTGATTGGCTATCGTAAATTTGACCTTTGACGTGACCTCCGATTCCTCTGCTGTCAAGCTGCTTATATATTTCACAACTCAGATTATTTGAGATTATATTTCAAATATAGTGGCTTTCTCGAAACTGCTCAAACATGGATACGTTGCTTACTTTCGTCACTTTAGAAATATTACTTCTGCACCAAGATTTTTTGCACGTAAGGAATAGTCATCATCCTAAATCAAGACAAATTTTTTCCAGTAGATTGGCGGATGTAGTTTCTTTACAAACCGTTAGTTTTCTCCGCCAAGAGTTGTTATTATTCATAAAACAATATTTTTTTCAGTTTATCCTCATGCCCAGGAATGACCATTACCAGACTTTAAAATGGGCAATGCAACAGTTGTGTTTAAAGAGGCAGGAAATGCTTACCATTTCGAACCATCTGTGTTCAACCCGGACTTTTTGTGGGGACCGCATTGCCCATAGATAATTGTTTGCTTTTTTATTTAAATGTATAGTCTTCGTCGTAATGCGTCTTGTTCTCCATGTCTATCCACTTTCTACCTTTATGCTGACCCTCCTATTTTCTTTCGCTCCTCGGTAACAAATTCCGAAAACATTTAACGGTATATCGATATTGTTCTTGTAGTCTGAACAAAACTATCTCGTGCGTTCTGGGGAAAGACAACAGACTTAAAACTATAGATGGCTTTATAGATAAACGGAAATGACCAATAAATGTGGAAATTCTATAGTCTCATGGTATTAGTTTGGCGATATCTAAATATCTTTGGTGTCATTCATCAATTTTACTTAAAACCAAAGGATTTCTTTGTCCTATTGCAGTAGACAAAAACTAAAGTTCAATTTGCAAGGATATAGATTTTTTTATTATGTTATCGAAAAGCATGGTGTGGTTTCTATCATGCTCTGACCGTAAACACATTAGGTGTTTTAATAAATTTTATTATGTTTAGATTCCTGTCTTCCTTTATTTCAAAGGTGCCAACGAAGATGTCCATACTGTGTTTAATCTTATTTACGTTGCTAATAAATAACGTTCTGCACTAGACTACAAAGTCCCGTCAGGAAGATAAATTATATAGCGGGGTTGAACATGTTATTGAGCACTCATACCTCACATGTAGAAATAAACACTACCCCTTCAACAACCTCATAGTATATACCCAACATTGCACACGCACGCTTAAACCATCATCATTTTTTCCGATTTTCTGCACCACTGCAGTCGTGTTTGTGAGGAGAGAATTTTTTTAGAAAGAAGTTCATTTTTAAGCTGTTTAATTTTCAGATTTATTTTTATAACAGCGGGTAACATTTAACATGTCCATAGACAACAACAACAACAACAGTTTTTGGAGTTTGATATTTCGCCGTGAAAACCTTCCACATTTTCCCTCTTGGATAAGTAACAACATGCCTTATGATTTGGAGTTAAGGGGTGAATATTTTTTTGCTGGTGTCCCTAGTACTTCTGGCAGGTTTTTGTCTGCAGTTCCATTTCCTAGGGTCACCCATACGGTCACTTGACCAACTAAGGAGGCCTCAGGTCCCTGTGTCTTCTGTTGTTCAACAGGTTCCTTCTGGTTGAATGGTTTAAATGCTTGGTCTAGGTGGGCTTCCACCTGTCCTACTTCTATGCCTTCCTTGCTTTTAGACCCTAATGCTGGCTATTTAGATTGGTCGCAGCAAGCTTAAGGCGCTGTTCCTGTGGTGCCTCAGTCAAGATAAAGGAGCTTCAGACTTCACTTCACAAGCTTACATCTCCTATGAATGCTAAGTTTAAGGAGTTTAATAGTTGTCTTGGAGTTCTTAAGAATTCAGGTTCTCTTAACTCTTCTGCGTCAGTTCCAGTTTCTGTTCCACCTTCGGCGTCTATCCCCAATAGAAGGAAGGTGAAGATACTGTTTATATGGCTCCTGGTAGTCAGGAAAACAGTTTTTTTGAAGGTGATATACAGTCAGATGGTGAAGAATATCCTTCAGACGGTGAACATGGTGAAGCTCCAATTCCTCCTTCATCCATGGAAGGTCTCGGGTTTCTTTTTTACTAGGGGCCAAACCTTGAGATGGTCTTAGTTTGTCTCATGCCAGTTATTCTAAATCTGAAAATAACCTCAGGGTTGTGACTTACGTATTTGAGACAGCGGAACATTTCCTTCGGCAGCTGGCTCCATTCCTAAGGACCAAGGTGAAGAATTCAATGAACTTCAGATTTTTCTTTTTCAAGTGGATAGATGATTTGGTGCTTCTCAAAAGCTAGTTATTAGTACTCTTGCTAATTTTCCTTAGCTAAGAGACAAGAATGATGAGGAAGGCTGCTGTCTCAGAGGTGCTTAAGTTCACCTCTAGTTAAGGACAAACTTTTTGAGTTGCCTCTGGAGAGGTTTCAGGATACAATTTGTAAAGCTCCCAAGACGGTAACGTTGGCGTCAATGTGTCTCATAAGAGGAGGAAAATTTATTTCCAGACTTCCAAGAAGTCTGCTTGTCAGAATCCTGGTAATTCTCATACTTCTAAGAGAATAATTTCTTATGGTTCTTATGGCAAGGTTCCTTCCTCTTCCTCTTCTTCGGTACCAAGAAACTTAAGCTGGTCAAGGGTAGAACCAGTGAGTATTTCAACTAGTTATGGGCCTGTTTCCGGTAATACAACAATAAGTTGACCTCTTCTCGGATTGACGTTTGTTTTGTTTTATCTTTTAATTTGTTTCAAATTTGTCTTGTTCTCTTTGAACTATGCACTTTTTATCTCTCACATGGGTATTCTACACTGGACTCCTTTCTGAATCATCTGTTGGTTCCTCATTTCAAAATGGAAACAGAACTTCTATACATTCATGGATATGGACCACTACCTTGAATTTAAACGACGCTGACTTCAATATCCCCATTGCTCCAGCGTTTCGGAAGTTTTTTTTTTTTTGGTTTGGAAGGGCAAAGTTAACCCTTTCAAGTGCATGCCTTTCGGCCTATCGACTGCACTTCTAGTCTTCACCAGAGTTTTTCAGTCAGTAGCAGTTTCATTCTCATAGAGTTTTTATCGACTCTTATCTGGACGATTCTCAGAAGAAGAATTATTCATTTCTGGAAGACTATACTGTTACGGCGATCCGTCTTCTTCAGAGACTGAGGTTCCTCATTTCCTGGAAGAAATCATAAATAATTCCACGTCAGGATTTAATTTTCCCATGGAAACATTTTTGGACGGATTTGGGTCTAGTTTTCCCTACTGTTGGAAAAAAGAGAGAAACTAATGTCCATGATTCAATCGTTCTCTCAGATTTCTGTGTCATCTCGCAGTTTCTTCTGCTGATAGATTTCTTATCTCTGGTACGGATTTAGTTCTGTTAAGTCGTTGCCATATTCGTCCCATTCAGTGGTACCTTTCTGAATCTTAGAATTCGTCGTTTCAATGGTGGGAAGCTCCTTTTCCAGTTCTACCCAGGTTGACCCCTCTTCTTCAATGGTGGTTACGAAATTTTTCTGAAAGATTCTCTTCTGGATCTTCCAGCAACAACCATGACCCTTTATACAGATGCTTCTTTGACAGGCTGTAGAGCCTTCCTAGAAGGCAACACATCTTAGGGTCTTCAACTGGAAGAGAGCAGTAAGTATCTTAAGAGATCAGGGAAGTGTTATTTGCCCTTAAGGAATTCAAGGTCAATCACTGTTGGTAGCTACAGTTGTAGCTTATCCTCAGAATCAGGGAGAAACACATTCTTGGTCACTGTTTCTTCTTGCCAAAAAAGTTCTCTACAACATGTTCCTGGCAAAGAGAATCTTATTGTAAATTCACTCTCTTGCTGTCTGTGTTGTTTCCAGTACGATGTGGGAGCTTCATACAGCGTGTTTCAGGCGATGACACTGTGGCAGATCTATGCGAAAGTAATAACGATAAGGCATTGTTTTCTTTTTTAATTCTGTATTGCTAGACGTTCCATACATCGAGTAGTCAAGCGAGATTAACGTTACACTATTGTTACGTTAGAACGGCGGGTAATTAAGATACAACTTTAACTAAACTAAAAGGGTTATTGAATAATAGAAATAAACAGAAAACTTTAACAACAACCCTTTTCTCGGATTGTCCTTTGATAGATCTTTTTGCCACCTGTTTAATTCAGAAATTAGAAATTTATGTTTCCCAAATTCTGGATCAAAATGTCTTGGCAAGGAATGTTTTGTTGCATGTTCCCTCCGTTTCGTCTTCTTCTGATGATCTTGTACAAGATCTTTCAGGATTCTTTTTTCTCTAACTTGGCCTCGTAGTCATGGTTTCCATATCTGCTCCACCTCAACAGTTTCTACTTCGGCAAGATCTTCATTCTCAGACCGAAAAAAAAAAAAAAAAATGGCATCAGGGTCTGGAGAATCTTCATCAGAACGCTGGATCTTGTCAGGTCATCTCTCAGAATAGAGAATTTTCTGAAAGGTTTCCAAGCGCATATAGGAGCAGTTAAGAACTCAACTGGAGCTAATTATGACCATTTTCTATTCTTGGTGGCGTTCAAGGGAAATTAATCCTATCTAAGTCACTGTTTAAGTTAGCCGAGTTTCTTCTTTTTTCTGTTTGAAGAAAAGAAATTTGCTTCCTTAACAATTAAAGGTTATAGCTTTGCCATTGCCAGAAATATTGCCTTTCTTGAGGTAGTGATTTTGTTTCAAACGAATTTTTATCTCTTTTGATAAAATTTTTAGTTTGGAGCACCCTCGTTAGAGGCGTTTAGTACCAACTTGGGATTAAAGCCTGGTTTTAAAAGTGCTTCAATTTCCTCCTTTGAACCTTAAGATTCAGTATCGTTTTAACATTTAACTCCTCCTGGTCGTAGAAAAAGTGAATTGCTTGCTTTGTCGTATCTAATTCTTGTCTTCGTTTGGCTGGAAATAAATCTTTAGTTACCTTGTTAACTAATCAGGCTTTTCTAGCCAAAATTTAGTTTGCTGATAAAAGTTGAGGGTTCATTTCCATTCCTGCCCTACCTCATTCAGCAGTCAATTCCAGTCTTTGTCCAGAGTTTGCTGTCTCTTACAGTACCTGGCTGTTTCAGCTCCTCAGATATCATCTTCTAGTTCTAGGCTGTTTTTACCTATCAAAAATGGTAGTCTGTTATTTCTGCTAAAACAATTTCTTTATGGATTGTTCAAAAAGTCAAATTTGATTTTGATCATGATTCCTCTATTCATCCTGAAATCAAGGCTCGTGAATTTTTCTTGGAATATTTTCAATCACCCTTCAAGTTGCCTTAGCAATTTTCACGGAAAAAATGCGGATGGTTTTAGGCGCGCATGCGCATTTTTGGGTTTATACTATGAGGTTGTCCAATGGTAGTGTTTAGTTTCTTTTATTTTGGTACTTGTCCGGTTCAGACTGCAAGTGAATGGAATATATCTAAATTTAGAAAGGAAAGTATTTTACAAAATTTAATTTTTTTTCTAAAAATTAATATTTAAGGGTAGTCAGTTAATTACAGGTAAAAAGGCGGTTTACTCTAATGCCAAGGATTGCCTAATTTTGGAGTTGTACCTTGCAAAAGTATTAAAACTTTTTATAAGAATGGCTTGCTGAGGCATTTAAATATCAACTGTAGTTGTTATTCCGACATAGAGTGTGAAATGCTTATATTTTGTAGTTGTGCACATTAGGATGGTCAACTAACGACTGAAGAGCTAATGGATTTTATACTTGATTTGCTCGATTGTGTATCTAGTTCCTACCTTAGAAATGACCTGTTTACGGTAAGAAATATTGAGCTGTAATGGAAAAAAATTAAAAAATCAATTTATTCTCAAAAGCAAATTAATCCTTTATCAAAACGAGAGCGGAATAAGGAACGTCTCTTTGTCGTGACCAAAACTGAACTATTTTAGTTGGCAAATAAAGTTGTTAGGCGGTAAAACCGAATTATTTAAAGGAACTCAAATGGACAAAAAATTTCAAAAACCAAAATCAATAATGAACAAAAACACTTCTTGTGCAATCACAAATTGTCCCCTGAAATATTCATTTCTATATTTATATCTAGAGTACTGCGTTAAAGTCCAGGTCATCAGGCTTAACGTACGGATTCCTGTGATAATATGTTGCTTCCCCAACGAAGTTATACTGAATTACCCTTACAACCACCACAGATAAATTGCAAAGGAAGAAGATATTTAATTATCATCGACGCGCTGGAAGGTGCTTTTGGAATAGAGTCTGTTGCAACAGAATTTTACACGCCAAAATTAAGGGAAATTTTCCGTCGATATTTTTTTTCGAAGTAGTTTTCTAACGTTTTATTGAGTGGTAAATAAACAAAACTCGATTGCATTTTTAACAGTCATACCGATATCAATAAGCATAAATTTGAATAGTCCATGGAACAACTGTATTATAACTTTGAATGAAATAAAGCTTTGGTTTCAAGCTTTCTCGGTAAAAAGTTTCAAGTCAAAAAATCGTGGTGAATAACGTGATGTTACATACTGAACTTCGATTTTCTGGGAAATTGCACTAAATGCAATAAGCATAAGTTATAATAAAGCTGCTCTTAACAAAAGTTAATTTACAAAAGATTTATGCTTCTTGTTTGGAATTCTGACAAAGAGATTTAGGGGACATCTTATATTCGGAATCGATTGGAATCTTTGCTTTTCCCAAAGAAAATTAGTTTTCTCCTAGAGATAGAGAAGTCGAGTTTTCTGATGGCATAGAGATTTACATCAGCAACGTGAGGCCAAAACATTTGAATAAATCATTTGGAACTATTGCCAGTTTGAGAGTAACAAAATGGTGATGAATGAAGATTTTAATCTTTGCAGCAATCACAAAATATTGATGATTCCACCAAAATCAATCAGTTTTACAACCTCTACTAATTTGTAGACCATATCATTTCAAGAGAATTTACTTTGAGCTCCTAGAATTAAACACATGAACGTCAATAATGATTCAAAACTTTTAAGTGGAAAACAAACACAATCAGGCTGATTTCTCAAAACATCTTTTTAATCTAGAGTTAAATAAATATCAATCTGTTTGACGTGAATTATCCAATTATACATATTTAGACAACCGGTTGCTTAGTTTTGGTAAAACTGAATGTATTTCCTGTTTTGGCTGGAAGAATATAAAGGTGTTAATTGCAAAACTGAAAAATCATCATTAGATATTTTACTTAAAATTGCAAATAATAAAGATGATACGCAGAGGGCAACGTCAAATCCTACAACTGAAGTTGTTTTCGTGGACAATTATTACGGAATTTGTTCACCTAATAGGGTAATAATATTATCCCATTTTTATATCGGAATGTTTTTACAATTGATAAATTGATTCTAGAACAGAATTTGATACTGGCAGAAAGCACCTTTATTTTTCTTCGATACGTTACATTTACTCTAGTTTTCGCAATTGAAAACCCATTTAAAAGAATTATTGCTATGGAAATCGCCATGAAGCTGAAGTAAATCAGAAAATAGTTGTGCAAGCCAAGGAGAAACAGTTCAGAGGGGTCTAATTGTCATTTATTAAAAACTAAAAGAAATGTATGAGATTATGGCTTATGACATTTCGAATAACCATGAGAGAGGGTGCGATAAATTGCGGTACACGATTCAACGGAACACTGAGTACACACCAACCAGGCGTGGATCCAGGATTTATGTTAGGGGCGCGTTCAGTATGCCAGTGGTCTGGTGGTGGCAGAGGTTCCCAGCGGGTACAGGTCAGCGCGCGATTGGGGAGGGGGCAGGGAGCAAAATCCTCCCTGAACCCATTAGAAAAGTAAGGAATTAAGAGGAACGAGCTTATTTTGAATGCCAAATTGGCTCCAATTTCACCGTTGTTACTTATTTTTTTATATATCCCAGGACTTTGAAATAGAAAAAAGGGGGATATGGTGTAATGCTTTGCTAGATGTCGATACTATATCTGTGCATTGAAGAACACAAATGCGGGGTAAGGTCATCAAACTACAGATGTGCACGCGCAAAGAAATCTAACTTAATCTGTCCTAAGTTGCTTAAGTAAACACAATCAGTTTTAAATGAGTAGGAGTCTGATTGCAATATGTAATGCATTTTCAGTCAACATTTGCTTAATGGGCGACAGAAAACTAGTGGGACAACCAAGAAAGAACAAGTGGATGGAAACGCCAAATACGAGAACAAGACCCATCAGAAATATGTTGGCCAAAGAGTATGAAGAACATTATAATACTAATTATGCAGGTTCAGTTGGTGGTATTTGTGCCTATCGCACAATTTAAAAATCCCTTAGTTGACCACACCATGCTTTTATATAACTAACGATATTTAAAATTTTCAGCTTCTTCCAAAATCTTTCATTTTTCACTCTTTCCTGTGACTTGAGTAAATTTCTGAATTTCTTGCCTCGTGATCAACTTCCCCATGACGTTTTTCCAAGTATTTTGTAGTCGGTATGTTTAAAAAGACTTCGAATATAATTACAGGGCAAACGAAAACTATTTGTGCAGAAGATAGGCAAGACCATGGACAAAAGAACATGCAGTAAAAGACAAGCAACATACACTATATAAAATACAAAAGATTAAACAAGAACTGTAAAAACTGAGCAAGAGGAACACCATAAAAACTATGAGCGGGCTTATGTAGTCTCGAACCCTATTTAACTATCAGATCACAGGAAAATATGCCAGTTGATGCTCGACAGTGCAGAAAACAGGAACTTAACCAAGAAAGTATATATCGGTAATATAGTTTTAAATTGCTCTCTTTTGGTTCTGATGTTTGTGTATATTAAGTTTCACTGTTTTTTAACCGGATTTCCAACATTTTGACTTCGAGCATTGCAGAAGAGTTCTCAATCAACGAAATGGTCATACAGTGCATCAAATTGATATTGGTATTTTGCGATTCATTTATTGCCACCACTGGGCGTATGTCACTGCTGATGGACTGTTAGTCCCCGAGGACATTCGCAGCCTAGTAGCCAGAATTTTTATCCTGGAATGATTTATTTCATAAATGCCGTTAATTTTTCTGTTCACAATTGATAAAAAAAAATACCACAAATTTCTAACGCTCTTCCGTCTGATGCAGGGGAAATCCTTAGCTTAGTTTGTACTCCTGTTTATTAAGATTGCTTTGGTTCTGATGTTTGTGCTTTTTTTCATTTTTCATTTTTTAACCAGATTTCCAACATCTTGACTACGAGCACTGCTGACGAGATGTAGATGAATGACCATACAGTGCTTCAAATTGATATTACTATTGTGTGATCCTTTCATTACTACCACTGGGTGTATGTCACTGCTGCTGGACTGTTCAGTTCTGATCAAGCAATTGCCGTGAACTCACTCGAGGTCTTTTTTGGGGGGGATTCAAATATAAAAAAATCGAATAATTAAAGTTTATAAAAGCTTAGTTTGTACTCCTGTTCATTTTGATTGTTTTGGTTCTGATGTATGAGCTCGTTAATTTTCGATGTATTTTAACCGGATTTCCAACATCAACGAAATGGCCCTACAGTGCTATAAAAAAAAAGAATATATTCTTTTCAAAATAGGACATTTAAAATTAAATTTACTAGTATAAATTTTTTAACAGTAAGTATAAATATAAAAAAGTCGGCTTTCCATTGATACGAAATAATTCGGTTTTCACCAATATGAAATAATCTGTATCATAGTGTATCACTTCATTTATCATAATTTGGTTCAAATTTGTCCCCTTGAAATTCATCCAAGTAGTTGAGGAGATAATCGTCTGCAGCTCTAAGCATCTGACGTAGATTATATAACGCTAGGATGTTTATATTTGTGTTAATGCGCTGTTCATTGTCGATGTTCTTCATCGGAAGTACTGTATACGGCGGAAGTCGAAGGGAGTGGGCTAACTTTTCAACCCGTTCCCTCACTTCCGGACTGTAAAATATACGAGAAAGATCTCCACGAACAGTTTCAGAAAGACCATCAATTTTGTTCATCAATATTAACTGTGGAACCCCTACAATCAAAACAAATAAACGTTACTTACAAATATCATTACAAGATTACTGCATGCAACAGTTTGTAAATTTATCAGAAAATTTTTCGAAGTCAATATTTTGATTGGAAAAAGAGGCAATTTAGCTTAGAAAATTTTACCAATAATTAATATACACAATGGAATGTGATACGCCCCATCGTCCCTTTTTGTGATCATTAAAGACGCAACTAAATTTTACGCAGAATCGAAAAGAAATACTCAAAATTTTCTTTCAATATATAATCCCACAGATGAAACATTAATCAAAAACATATGAAATGGATAGTCTTTCTTTAAATTCACATATATACATGTACAATGTATTTCAAACCAAAATAGCAACTGAACTTGGTTTATTGTGGGTGCCTGTTTGGTGGCAGCTGAACCTGGTTTATCGTGAGTGCCTGTTTGGTGGCTGCTGAACCTGGTTTATCGTCAGTGCCTGTTTAATTTCAAACCAGGATGGCAGCTAAACTTTTTTTTCGTAGGTGCCTGTTTAATTAAAACCATGTGGTACAGTACTTGGGTAACTCTTTCAAAATTATGCCCTATATTTCTCCTTCCTTTACCAATATTATGTATGACATGCTACTGTTCTAAAAGTATGTTTCACTGAACTGAATCTCTCACTTTTTATTAAATTTAGAAAAAACCCTTAGAGGAATCTTCATAATTCTTATAGAAAGCAACAAAGAACAAGTTCCGGTAACTTTTGTATATTTCGAAATTTTTATACATATTCTTAGTTTTTCTCCACTCATATGGAAAATTGGG
>JARWCS010337381.1:0-11759 GCA_034783895.1 Geukensia demissa | reverse complement strand
CCAAAATATTAAAAGGATTGGTTAACTAGAACAAAAGTTATCGTGCAGAAACCAACCTGTCTACAGACGCCAACGACAACACTGACGACAGCATCATACCATAATACGACCGCAAATTTTTGCAGTTGTATAAAAATACAAAGGCAGAAACACAAAAATAATTTTATAAATCTTGAAAATCACACTCAACAAAAGACTGACATAGAGTATAGTGCATATGTAAAACCAGTAATCAAATATTTTGCCTACAACATAACCTTAATCAATACTAACTGTAGCTTAATTTTGTCTTATGCAAAATACATAATTTCAAATGTTAAATAAATAAGGAAAATTTAGTTATGCTATATGTACATTTGCAATACATTATTTTCAACAGAACTGATAAGAATATCTTTAATACAAGAATGATTTTTATGAATAACTAAAATAAATTATAATTACTGCTTGTAAGCACTGTAAGGCAACAGACATCAGTGCACTGTTTGGTATGGATACTGTTGTCATTAGAGAGTCCATTATTCCCTGCTGTAACAACAGTTCAGAATTACTACATATGGCACACATTTTAGCGAAGAACTTTATTGTCATTTCTCTCATAGGTGTCGAATTGTGCTGCAGATAGTTCCAAACCTACAAAAATTTTGTAATGAAGAAATAAATAACTACACATGTGCATGAGTAATTTTGAAAATTCAGTAGCTATGTAAATCAGATTAATAAAATATATGTTTGGAGTTTGGAAAATACATCTGGCCAATATTTAACACTAGACAACTAACACTGAAAATGTATGAGTTTGAGAAACAAATGATGTGGAACAAATATTTAAGAACCAGTCCGTATAAAAATCATGCACGAGGTGATTCATCCATATCAAAAACCCACGAAACTTAAACTTGTTTTAAAGTCAGGAACTGTTCCTGACTACATAACCAGCCTTTGTTTGCTATTTGAGCCTTGTACTTTTGAGATAAAAAATTACATAGAATGTACATGAAAACGACCTTTTGCAAGAGTTATCGTTCTTGATTTAGTTGATTTCTTAGAGATATAATGCATGATTTTCTCAAAAGTACAAGCCTTGACTGAGAAATGGCTGTAATAATGTTATCATATGAGGTATGAATTCTGAAAACCAATTACAGATTACAGACACCATGTATCACTTCACCATTGATATGGCATGAATTTTATAAAGACTGCTACTTAAAATATCAGAGGCTCCATTGGTATAGAAACAAAGTATAGTACATAAAATATTGCTAATTTAACATATTCTCTACTTTGTTTGGTAGATGGATAGTGCAGTTCTCCAAAAAATGTTTGTATGTATTCTATACAGGGTATTATGTGAAACTTGTTTTATCTGAGGTGAGGGGTCAGCATCAAAGTAACAACAGTTGCTAAATACCATGAAGGACATTTGCATTACCAATGTTCTGTTCACTTTCAATTCCATTCAACAGTTCAGAAGAAGGTTGTGTGTATATCTAGTCATCCGTTGCTTATTTAAACACCCATGTCACCACTTAATATTGTCAACCCTATTATGTATGTATTCTTAAGAGGAAGCGAAAGAAAATCGAAGGGCCAGACAAAACGTGAAAGTTGACAGACCCGGAAATCTTCAGAACATTATATATCAAAATATAAAACTAAAAACGCAAAACTATGAACAATGCGGACCCTACAAAAAACTGGAGGTGAACTCAGGTTGTCTGGAAAGGTAAGCAGTTCCTGCTCTTTAAAAACACCAGATCTGTTTCAAATCAGACAACAAAAAATCAATAAGTTTGGAATCTCATTCTGACAGGTTTAAAGTTGGTAAAATCAGTAATCAGTTGAAGAAGTAAGTCAATTTTATATATTTATTGAGAGACAATACCCTAACACCAGCTTCATCTCTTGTAATTTGAACCTTTACTTATAGGGCAGGGTGTCTACATTGAAGGTCTGTTCTGTTTTGACTAGGGTTTAATGTCACTTTCAACAATATTTAACATATATATCATAACAGCCAGAGAAATCAAGGTTACCCAGAAAGAACAAACAAATGTGGGCAGGTAACTGGCAAACCTTGTCATGTGCTTTGTGAGCAGTGCACATCCTTTTTTTAGTCAGATACAAAGCTTAGTGTGAAATCATAATTAAAGGTGACAGGCTAAAGTGATCTGTACAAGTAATTTAAATTCATCAACGACTACCCAGACAACGGGGCCACTCATACCTTCCATAATAAGGATTTCTCACTGTAGATATTAATTTCTTTGACCTATAGTTACAAGGGAGCTTCAATAACACAACTTACTTCTGTTAGCTGTTCCATAGTAATGTTCTCTCTACAGACATAACTATCTAGAACTGATGTCAGAGCTCTGTACGATGTCTTCGATGGTAAACGATTCTGCAGCCCATTTAACATCTTTATCAACATGCTTATGTTTGTATCTGGGGAAATAATTCACTAATTTTAAGCTAGCAGTTTTTTAAATTCTGTTTTACATGTATGTACAATTCATTTATTGAACATTGCTTAAAAGAAAAACAATTTGCAAAATGAATAACATATTTGAAATAATGAATATTTGGCACATTAAATCTTTCAAACCTGATAAAAATGTCCATACTTATTTGTATAAAAACCTCAGAAATGTTATAGTTAGGTTCTACCTCATAATAAGCAAGATTTCTTAAGTATAAATATGATCCTTGAATGAGATTCTTACATTTATCTTTTTATTGTTTTGAACTAACCTTCATCATCTGATTCTGAATCACTAAACTGTGTACTGGAATACAGGTTTTCTTGTTTCTTAGTAAGAACATTCGGAGTAAGACATCCACAGTTTATGTTGATAAGTGGTGTAGGTGAGATGTTTCCAGCATCCTGTAGTCGGCCTAAAATATTCTCAGCATTTTCATAGTCCGGATCATTCCTATAAAAAAATGAATAGCAATCATTCCTCTAACATCACAAAATGAGGTGTTAACATGTAAAAGTTGAAACAATAAACATTTGGGTAAGTGTAAACACAGAATTTTGCTGTTCACAGTTATGTGATGAACACAGTAATATGACTGGATCAGTGATTATTTTGACCCCCTTTTATCTCTAAATGTGAGTAAATTTTGTTGCATTTTTCATTTGGAGTACTTTTGAAAAAATACTCATTTTTTTCATCAGGAATAGATGATAGAAATATTCCGTAACCGACTGTAAGCAGAAGAAGAATCTGTTTCTCCTATGAATAAAACCACCAAAACGTTGTTTTTTCAAGTTTCCCTTTTGGGGACCCCAATCTTTGGTACACTGCGTTTTCATGGTATTGCCGAGGAATCCATTGCAATTCAAGAAAACGACACAAAGGAAAAATACAAATTTTTGTGCAAACACTTCTTACCTAAAAAGGAGTTCACACATAAATAATGAAAATTTTTGTCCTGCTAGAAAAGAAAATATAAGCAATAATCTCAATGGCAAAACGAATGACAACTCGTGTGACAATGACATGACGTCATCCGTAAACAAATGAGGGGAAAGAGAGATTTCATTAAAGAAAAATTCTGAAATATGCCAAGAATGGTACTTAAGTTTTAAGTAACTCACATACAAAAATTTAGAATGTTCTTTGTGCTAGAAATAGTGGTTTTAATCAATCAACAGGTTTGCATGGTAAATCTCACGCAGAAATTTAACCAACGGTGGTTTAAAAATATTACTAAAATTTAACCAACCCCTTAATGACGCTAAAAATAGGAGAAAAATGTAATCTGTGTTACCTGCTGTAAGAACAAACTGGTGTGTTTGTTCTTTGTGGAGGTAGACAGTCTCCTACTACTTTTAAACTGGCAGTCTGAAGTCCATGTGGCAAACATTCTCCTGGCTTCCAAACCCTTCCATAATCCATTGCTTCTCACATACCTGATATCTGTTTTACTTGCATCTTTTTTTTATGTATGTCCAACTAAAACAATATATTTTGAACCCATAAAAAATGTACATGTAACAAAGCATGTAACGCAAAGACAAACCTATGACCACAGTGTCCTTTTCACATTCAAGCTCCTTACCATGCTGTTTCCTTTTTACTAGCAGGGACCTCCACAACTAAATTGTTTACTGTACTTCATCAAATGACTCCCAAAACTTAAGCTTGTGTAAAATAATAAGTAGTGTATGAGAGACTTCTGCAAATTTTACGAAAATGTGGAATCTCCCACCATTGCAATTCAGAGCAGTTTATTCAAAGAACTAGACACTTATCCTATATTGTACGTGTATATGGTAATTTTTCTTTGCTTAAATAAATATTGGTTTTGTGAATAATTATATGTTGGGTAACACACAACTTGATAGAGTTTCTAGTGGAATGCAAGCAAAAACTTCATGAAAAATTATCAGGAGCTGACAAAGTTGTCATTCACACACAAGTGAGAGTGGATGTCTGGGGCTATCAGTTCATGTAACATTTAGGAAACACTTAATTAAAGAACTTAAATGTAAATGAAATCAAAATACATATTGTAAATTCAGAAATAATTGCATTTATTTATTATTGCCATTCTGAAACTTCACTCCAAAATGTGATATATATACACATGTAAATTATTGCAGTGTTAAGAAAAGCTGTCTGCAAATATAGTAAACAGATACAAGAATCGAGTTCTATTTTTTGTGATTATCACTCAGTCACAATATTTGCAATAATAAAAACATCACATTAATTTCTGAATCTACAGTCTCCTTTTTTCACAAAAGTGCAAAAGCAAAGCATACAAGCATGCATTTGCATCCTCCTAAAGAATGAAAATTATACTTAACACATTGGTCAGTCAGATATCTAATGTGTACAAGTAAATAATTTTTACTTCAGACAGATAACATTTTTGAAATTTACCTGTACAAGTCAAAATTTCATATTACTTCTGCAAGTAAATGTTTTTTACTTGTAGAAGTAAAATTGCAAAATTTAATATTTCCTCCATTTCTTTTCAATACTTTGCCTAAATCCAACTTCCTTATCCTGTAAGCAGTCAAATGTATTTCTCTTTAACATGTTTAAAGATTCAATCAATTATAATTTCATGCTCATTGAAATTCTCAGCTGTTTTTAAGTAATTCAATACTGGTATTGAAATTCTCAAGGGACCAATCTTTGAAGGCCTTGCCCAATGAACAAACATCCAATTAGAATATATTAAATAATCACTTTTTACATTTTCATGATTTTTATTAATATTATATATTTATCATGTATATTATTTTTCAAAATTTTTCACTATTATTGTCTCATTAAATTATGAGAATATTGATGGACAAAAGAAAATTATGGATGCAATAATAAAAAGATTGACTTGGTTTTTTTATTGTCTATATGCCAAAAAAATGCAGTACAGTAACTCTCCCTTTCACTTGTCATCATGGTCATAGACAAATTTCTTTAAGGGAGATATCCATATTTTTCAAAACTTGACACCTCAATTTGAAGTAATAAGTATTCCAAGTCCAGATGAAAAGAGACTGAAATAAAATTTGGGAATGTCATGAATGTTCCTCAAATTGTGGACAGTTT
This sequence comes from Geukensia demissa, assembly GCA_034783895.1. Taxonomy (NCBI): domain Eukaryota; kingdom Metazoa; phylum Mollusca; class Bivalvia; order Mytilida; family Mytilidae; genus Geukensia; species Geukensia demissa. The sequence continues at coordinate 6,183 of JARWCS010337381.1, read as the reverse complement.
TGCCAAAACCAACTTACAGTGCAAGAATTTTCAACAGGAAACCAGACTTTTAACCCCTTAATCTAACCTGAACATCTTTGGCCATTTCCTTCATATAATCTGGTAAAGTGACCCCTGACACAAGTGGTAGCCAATTTTGTCTTCCTGTGAGCATGGCCATGTTGGATTTCCAAAATTCAATTCATAATACAGACATAAAAGTTGAGAGATAAAACCTAAAAAACTGGAATTTATTAAGTCAAACATTGAGGCCTTCATGATCTCCAGAAACATCGCAAATTTGTGGTTTGCCCATCTCTTGCTGAATTGTAAATTAATGGTTCATAATCTAGTATATTTTAATTGCAGCAGAAATGTGTGCAAAGTCTGACCGCATCACATTTTCAGCATATTTATGCTCATATTCATACATTAATATATGAGTGTTCTGATTGCCCTTATTTGTATTTATGGCTAAGCTAGAGTTAATCAAACTCCATAGTCAGCCTTTATAACATTTGCTTATAAAATTTTAACCTAAAGTTCACTTTCAGTGAGGCCTCTTTTTATAACACCTCACTTAGTTTCTTAAAGTGTGAAGATCTACGCACAACATTGCAAGTTTAATGTCATTTATTATAAATTTTCAGCTGATTTACCTTTTTACCGGTCAGTTTAAGCATATTAGCATGCCATTGGATTTTCCTACAAAACCATTGGATATTTCCATCATAAAATCTGATAAAGTAACCTCTAACAGAAGTAGTAGCCATTATCGTGGCCATATTGGCTACCCCCAAAAAATTAAATTGGTCATTTTATGATGCAAAACTGAACAAAAGAAATGCAATGATTGAATAAACTGACCTTTTGTTTAATTCTTTATCAAATGTGCAGCACACAGAATATACAAAAATGACTCAAACAGGCATCTTGGCTGTGTACACCGGCCATGCCCGCTCTTGCTATGATGAAATCAGATATCTAGTATAACATTGTAACTAGACATCAACATTGACATTTGCATGTGTTAACAGTCTGATAGCATCACATCTGGTCCAAAAGCCAGTCCATATTTGGTCTGAGGCTATGTTTAGGACAATAGTCAGAAAAGCTGAGCATGATCTGATTAAGGAATCACAAACATGTGATATGGGCATGTTATCACAAATTGGAGCTTGAAACTTACCATATATTTTCCTTTTTGATTTGTTAAATTCTTAACACCAAAAACACACTGCATGACTGTTAAGCTGACTTGATTTTTAAGTCGATTGCCTGCATTTTTGGCAAACCTAACGATATAGTAGAAATGTGGAAGAGTGGATTTTCTGATAGATCCATTGTATATATATCTAATTTTTAAATTTTGTTGTGATATAATTTATGTCATTTCAGGTCGCACTTTAACTATATTTATAATTACTGTATTTAGTTTTCAGAGTTTGGCGATTGTATTGCAATCTATTTATTGCTTGTAATCCAGTCAGTAAAGGTTCCAGTTTAAATGATTATAAGATTAATTTCTATTGGTCATGTTTTGGATTGACTTTTCTGATTGTCATATAATGTGATTCTAATATAATGTAATTGTTACTCGCAAGGTAATTTTTGTTTAAACTGTACATTCTATACATGAATAAAGAACCCTGGAACCTCAGATGGGTTTAGTATTATGTTTTACCTAGAACCAGACTATTACAGAAATACCCAGGAAAATGGCCATTATATAAGTAGCTTCTCGAAGTAACAAAGGCGTGGGGTCTTAATCGATTCCATCATGTCCAAAAGGACAGTTTTTCTTCGCTGATTACTAAAAGGCCTACAGTACAGAAGGGGCGACAACCGACAATACTTAAGTAACCAACGTAAACAATGTTTTAAAAAGCTGTCTCCCGTTCATTTGGCGAAATGTTGTTGTTTTAAACAATAAGTTTCTTGGAAGAATTATAAGATGACATTGGTGTTTTATAAAACTAACTTAAACCATGCAAACAGATGAGTTTCAAACGAACAACATTCCGTCTTCTTCAAGGCGATTCTAAGTAAAAATCAAGACGGTTTTACATAATCCGGAAAATTGCCCTGTTCGAAAATTTTGATTTCGTTGCCGTTGGTCAGATTCAGGTCTTTTGAAATTTCTTAGTTTGAGATGTACAACGAAATTAGTTCACAAGGTCTTTAAATTAAGACAAACCTTCCTTGCTATGGCCTGGGATTAAAAAGGTGTATTTTAATCCCAGGATTAAAAAGCTATGGCTGATGATGATGATGATGATGATGATGATAGGAACTATACTTCCCCATACATGTACATCTAAGAGCAACTTCAAACTTGGAAACCTGGCATTAAAACACCTTTTGATCCCAAAAAAGAAACATACAAATTGTCCGATACTATAATTATTCACGATATCTAGATGGTTTTCATCCTAAAAGAAATCTTGCTCGTGTATGGCAGGGATGTATATAACAGATAAATATACGTCCCTGTGTATGGTTAGAGAAATATCAAATAGGATAACAACTGACTGCTGATGTTGGAATATAAAAATAATTGTTTTCTTGTAATTATTGCGTTGTTTTTGTAAAATTGTTTAAAGAGGAGATGTGCCATGATCAGTGTCCATGAGACAGCCATTCACCAAATGACAATCGGACTGAAACTTCTACAGGTCCCATTACGACCTTCAATAATGAACCAGAGTCCATACCATACCGGAAGCTGTAAAAGGCCCCGAAATACAAAATGTAAATTAAACTATTAATATTTTAACACATGAAACACGGCAATCGACCTAATCTATTGAAAACATGATCAACAAATAACAAAAATTGACTAATTAAACAACGACAACCACATGACTACAGGTTCCTGGCTTGGGACAGGCACATTTATATGTGGCGGGGTTAAACCGGTGGTGAGCGCCCTCCCCCTAATCTGGGACAGTGATGTGACAAAACAGCGATTAGAACACAAAATCGGTTGAAATGGATTTAACACTTGAGATCGGTGCTGAAAACCAACAACAAATACAATTAAAACTAATACATGATACAACAAAAGTATCGACCTCGAAAGAGTACTCGCAATTGCTGTCTGCTAGTTAAAAACTCAAAGCAACCGATCAGGTTTTCCTTTACTACGGGGTCGATAGAAACACGTTCAATTGGATTTGATGTTTTAATATCATTAAAAGAAAAAAACATGGGTTCTGCAAATGCCAATATAAAATTATATAGACAGGAAGTAGAAAATGTTACAACAAATATAAACTATTTATTTCCGTATTAAGCTTTTAACATATATAGTTACATGTAAATTCTGTTTATTTAATTAGCAAGCTGGTATATATATAAAGAAAGTTTCAAGCTAACAAACTGAAATTCATGTTTTTTCATCACTTACTTCCATAAACGCCAAAATCAAGGCATTTAAGCCAATATTCCAGAATATTTTTTTACCTGGATATTCATTAATCCTAAGACTGCTAGCGCGACTATTGTCGTTTTTTTGTCCTGTATAAAAGAATTTGTATTTGTTTTAACACCTTCAAAAACTGTAAGCAGTTTAAAATATGCCTTTATAGCCCGCTTATGTTAAGTCTGTTGGACATAGAGAAAATGTACTTGATGTAAAAATAATACCGAGATATTTGTATGATTTTTGCATTGAAAAGTTTCGCCTTTGCATGTAAAACCTGCCTTTTGAGTCCTACCAGATTTACAAAATACAACAATTTTTTTTTCAAATACACAGATAGTCCTTTTTCATCACAATGTATTCCTAACTTATTAAAACAGCTTGGACGACAATGTTGGTTTTAGATAATAGTATCAAATCGTCTGCGTACAAAAGGCAGTTTTACTAAAAAAAACATTGCTAGAATTCCAATGAATTGGCGCATCATCTTACATGTGTGTCTTAAGTAAAAATCGAAGGGAGATCGTTTATACATTCAAAGGCGTGTCAGTTCATTGGTCCGAATGGTCAATAGTCCAAAATGACAATAGTCCGAAATGTCAATAGTTCGAAAGGTCATTGGTCCAAAGGGTCATTGGTCCGAAAGGTCAATAGTCCGAAGGGTCAATAGTCCGAAGGTCATATTACTCCAGTAAATATACCGTACACAATATATATTTCAGCCAATTCTTCGGACCAATGATCTTTCGGACCTATTGACCACTTTGGCTTACGTTCATTTCTTATAATGCCCTTTATCAGTGAAAATAGGTTTTATAAATAATTAACCTATTCTCCCGACGAAATTTGTTCACTAGGACCTGATTTGTTGCATGAATCTTCCTTCAGCTTGCAAAGTAATGACCAGTACATATTCGGATCATTATCATGGAGTTTGAAGATACTCATCTGACGTTATCATCCAAGAATAAAAAGACGACAGCAAGCTGCAAGTTTGCGATCTTTCTGGCGATCAAGTACGCTTCACTTTTGAACTAACTAAATGAAAAGGTCAGTCTCTTCAAGTTTTAAGTCGCAACTGTTATTATATGTCTGTGTTATAAATCGAATTTTGGATATCTTACATGGACGCGATCACAAGAAGAACAAATCTCTACCACTTTATATGTCAGAGGTCACTTTACCGGATTTAATGACGGAAATGGCTGCATATTCAGATTGATTCTCTACTATGCGGATGTATCATCACATACTGACGTCAGGTATAAGACAAAAGTGGCAACATAGTGCAGTACACGTTTAATAAGAAAACATCAAGCAACAACAAGTTCGCATTGAACATCTACATGCAACAAAATGTACACTCTTGATAAATGGCAAAAACTGATATATTTGTGACTGAAGAATTTAAACATATCTAGGACATTATTAAAAATACTAAAGTGAACGGAAAAGGCTTTGACACAAGCTCTCTGAATCATCAACTGGCAGGAAAATTATCCGAAGCTTTAGACAATGAAAATCAAGATTCTTGGTGACGAAAACATAGTTAAAGATTCACTTGAGAAGTATTCAAATGTAAAAGAGCATGTACATGTAAAACAAAAGCTGTTGAATTAAAAAAAACAATCATTGGGTGCATTACATATGTGACAAGCTAACAGCAGAAAATATTGCAGAGTTAAGAAATATTGAACAAATTGAATGTTAAACATGCAGGCTACAATAACCTAACAGGTGCTGAAGAACTCTTACAAAAAGAAAGGACATAAGACAATGTGTGTGTGGGTTGCTCAAGCATATTAGTAGACGAACAATATCACTGCACCATATGTAATCATAAATTTCATAAGCAATGTATAGAATTGTCAGTCGATGTGTGCTTTGGGTGTAAGCCATTTTTGAACAGCAATCATTTGTGGCAAAATAAAAGTTTTAATGTATAAGGTATTCCAGTATTGACTTCTAGATGGTTGTATATTTTTGTATTATTTTACTTTACAACAAAAAATCAAACTCCATTATCAACAGAAAAAATATTTGCAATTTACCATCTTCATTGCACACAACGACAAACATGCAATGATGACCAACAATACTTTCAAAATCAACACGAAACGCATCCCATGTTATGGAAATTCGAAAGGCTCACAAACTATTGCACGTAGCGGTTGTCCCTGCCGTCGGATTTAGCTTCCCATTTCGATTCGTTTGGATTTGTCTGCTTCTTTTGCTAGGTTAGGATATTTGACGTCCTTTGTTTCGGTTCTAATGCTATTGATGAAAGGTTACTCCATAAAATGTATATATAGCATAATAAAAATATTCCATATTTATTCAACATTGGTAACTTTGTATTTTGTAACCAGTGGGTCGATGCCTCTGCTGATGGATCATGTCCCCGAGGATATTCACCAGCCCAGTTTTCAGACTTGTCTGACATGAAATTTATCAAACAATGATTTAAAGAAATTTGCTGCATTTGCTAAAATTCTAAAAGACTGAAAATACGGAAAGACTTCGAAAAATATAGGACTTAGTAGTTGTCCCTACCGTCGGATTTGGTTTCCAATTTCGACTCGTTTGGATTTGTGTGCTTCATTTGCTATAATTGGATATTTTTACTTCCTATGTTTCGGTTCTTATGCTACTGATTAGAGGTTACTCCTTGAAGGTATCAAGGATACAACAGAAACAGAATACCTCATACCTAGAATTGTCAATAAGGGTGGACAAATAACAAAACTTTACGACAAGAGAGATGACTGTTTTTCTAATTA